>JADKXX010010512.1:0-32735 GCA_017310255.1 Butorides virescens | reverse complement strand
GTTGGCTTCACAAAGGTCCTTTTGTTAACCCTTTAGCCCCGCTTCAACGTCTTCTGTTTTGCTGCTTCAGACAGCTCCAGATTGCCATCAGAAATCTTTTTCACTGGCACAGATGATGAATGATTTCTATCTGGAAAAGCAAAGCAGTGAGAAGTAGTTTCTGATTTTGTCGCATTTTGCACTAGAGCCAGCCAGTTTTGTCATGAAGGTTTCACAAATCGAAGATGAAGTTTATAGGAAAAATGAAAGAAAAT
This sequence comes from Butorides virescens, assembly GCA_017310255.1. Lineage (NCBI taxonomy): Eukaryota > Metazoa > Chordata > Aves > Pelecaniformes > Ardeidae > Butorides > Butorides virescens. The sequence goes on along the minus strand of JADKXX010010512.1, from coordinate 32,481 downwards.
ATTAAAACAAACTGACCACAGAAAAGTCTATACTATTGATTCCTGATCAAAGAGGATTTAACCATTAGCACACAAAAAAACCCTAATAAATAGCAGAAAAACAGCTACTTTTTTTAAACCACAACTTACTAATGCATTATGTGCTGCAGGAAACTGATGTATCAAAATTTGCTGCAAAACTTTATGAAAGTGAAGGTAATAATTTAGTTTCATTAAGACTCAGTTATCACACTCCTTTTATATGCATGTAATCACAAGCACCAAAATGTGTGCATTAAAAATTTTCTGGCCAGGTTCACTGGTATGTGACACAGACAGCAAGGTTTATCAACATGTCACCGAAATCGGGAAGAACGAGCCTCGTAACACCAATGTAGTGTTAAAAGGCAGGCATTCTTTATTCACGGCGCTGGATGCCCGGGGGATCGCTCCACCTAACGTGCATACCTACAAGCGATTTGCCCCGTTTATATGTAGCAAAGTATTACATATGCATAAAGTTTCCTGATATGCTTATACATATGCATAACTCATCTCCGCTTTGTATTAAAATTAGCTTCAGGTGGTCATTTCCATAAACTCCTCCCTACTGCGCCTGCTCAGTGCCTCCTGGTGGTGGTCGTCGGGGGTCGTGGGGATGAAGGCTGCTGGCTCCTCTTCGTCACCGCTAGTAACCTCTTGTTCTTGCGCAGACACAGTTGCTCCTTGGCTCTTGCCCAAACTGCAGGGTCGGTGTAGACCAGTTCTTGAGGTAAACTCCTGGTTCTTATCAAAAACTGTCCTTCGTAAGGAGCCATAAATCTCCCCACATCAATTAGTTCTCATTCCTTCTAGTCTAACCAAAACGTTATTATCCTTCTGTTCCATCCCCTCCTGACTCTTCTTGTCCTTGAATAGGATTATAAATTTAATAAGTAGCTACACTACTGACTTCAAAAAAAATCTAAGCTAGACACTGTTAGAAAAACACCCAAGCTAGACACTACTGACTTTAGCAAAAACACCCAAACGAGACACTATTGATTTTAGCAAAGCAACAGCAAGCTAAACACTACTGAATTTTATCAAAAACATCAGCCAAGTAGACAATAAGGCCTAAATCTTATGCATGTAAGCCGCCTACATCTGGGGGTCTTTTGACCCTTAAGGTATCAAACATACACCAATCTGTTAAACCCACTCTATTGTTTCTTCTGGAGGTCCTACACATGAACACTTCCATTCATACATTTATTCAGACCAATTTTAACATTTCTCATGTAAATCTCTGCAATACCATGGTTTTCTCCATTAGTCAGGGCCAAATCATGACAAATGAGCAAGTTACATCTTCCTTCCTGTAACTACTGTAGAGAATTGAGAAAATCTACTTTTTTCCTGACTTTAGCCAAAGACCTCTGTGGCCATAAATCATTGCCAGAATATCTTAGTCCTGCTTGTTTATTTGGGATGAAGTTTCCTAAATCTAAATGTATTTAAAAATTAATTCCTGGTTTTAAGGCACTGTCATCTTCAGGAAAATTAAGATGTTTTTCCCATTGTACAGTCATATTATTTTAATAAAACACATGTAGTAATGTGGCATTTTTCTGTCTAGATTGACAGCCAATGCCATGTAAGCTTAAGCAGTTCTCTCCTGGTCACAAAGTCCTCTGATGGTGAACACAGTAGGAACTAAACCCCCATTTTAAAAACCCTGAGGCACTCCAGTATCTGTGATACCAGCAGACCCATCTTCCCACTTGCATCACCAAGTGCTCTACCAGCTTCCAGCCCTCTGCACCCACCACTTGATCTCTCAGGTGAACACATTTTATGATTGCAGTTATGTTGGGTAAAGAAAATATCAGCCATGACCTATCCTCTGCCACTAGTCGTGATGTGGTTTGGTTGGTCAGGCCCTGCATGATTGTTTCTTGCCTGTTTTGAACACAAGTTTGGTTTGTGAAGATCCAGCATTTAACTCTGATTCATTCTTGCAATCCACAGCTGTTTTTCCTACAGAATGGGCCTTGATTGCTCTTTCTCTTGAGCTGGAAAGAGTGCTTGGCATTTCCAGCATTTAACAAGGCTTAGGTGTGAGATGGTCTTTTCATTCAAAAATCCCCTAATAACAGTCATCAAGGGCTTTCAGTGTGACAATCACTTTCTAACATTGAAAATCCAACTTAAATACGTGGGATGTGGAAACAATTACCCAAATTGTCGTAGCCACTGAAGACCGAAGTTTGTCCAGTAGAAAGAAAATGCCTGTTATAGTCAGTGACCACCCTGCCAGGGTTAGTGTTGCACTGCTGAAGACCCCTATCAGAGTCCCAGTTGAATGGTATGGGAAGTGGATTGCTCTTCCCCCGGCCACCAGCACCAAGCCCTGCTGTTTCTTACTGGTCTTCCCCATGATGCTAAGAACAGCTTCTCTCAGTTTAAAGGGTAGAACAGAAGGGAATGGGTCTTCCCCATGATGCTAAGAACAGCTTCTCTCAGGGAATGGGAAGAGAAGCTCTCACCATATTAAAAGAGGAAGGAGTGTGTTCATGAGCAGGGTCTCTCCTACAGATCTGCTGAGAGAAGCACCACAGTTTTTTCATACAATGACAAACTACAGCTTTTGATTAAAAAGAGGGTATCTAGGCAGTCTTATGCTCTTGTTTCCTATCCATTCTTCTGCTGTATGCCCATCCAAAGCCACATGATTTAATCTGAGAATAGTCCTGAATACACCTGGGGAGATATGCAATTATGCATTCTCGTGACTCACTAGTAACAAAATACACCTTAAGGACACAATCTGAAGTCCTTATTTAAACAAAACACATGACACCATCTTTATGCTTCAGATTCAGAAGTTTTATGTCCTAAAACCTAGCACAGGTGTGCTAGGATGGGAGTGAATTATTCGGCAGTCCACATCCATTTCAGACACTGGTGGTTCTCTCTACCTTGAGACTGCTAACAGGAGGTGGAGGTCAAGAAAAAGAAAAAATTCCACATCTAAGCACATGCTGAGGTTAAATAGTTGTCTCAAAAACCATTGCAGCTATTGCATCACACTTGGATCCAATAGAGCCATGCTTTAGAGATTCCCTGAACTGGAACCACATTTATATGAAAAAGTCAGAAGTAAAAATTATCACCAAACCCACATAGTTTGCTAACAATCCTATTTAAATAGAAATAAGTTTAAGAGCAAAACCCTCCTCCGCATCCAGAATTTGGATTTTATGATTTTTAACATTCCATGATTTTAACATTCCAAGTATTTAAAAAATTCACACCTGACATAAACTACATAGTTACTATTTTTTGAATTTTTGTCCTTTTGTTTGGATATGGAATTGAAAAACCTAGCCTAAAAAATTTGGAAGGATTTACACTGTCATTGGCAGTGCAGGAAGAATATATTTTTGTGATTGACCTTGAAATGGGAAAGCTTAGAACCAGCTCATTTAATTTTAGCCCACATTTATTTCATCAGGTACTATGTCAAAATGGGGCATTAATTTTTCTCTTGGTGATTGAGAAAGCATCCCAGATAATTAGCAAATCAGATAGGTCTGTCAGGCATAAACTCTAAGTTCCTCATATTTAACCAGACCAGGCATTTCTGAAGCCCAAGAGGAACATGGGCTGCACTTGTAAAGGAGCATATGCTATTTGGAATAGACTGGTCAATGATGAGGAGTATGTTACTGTGAAAGAAAATCAACGTGGAGACATGGCAGTGGAGCCAAAGAGTAAAGACCTGGTAAATGAACACCTGTCTCCTTTATGGTCTGGTCCCAAAACCTCTTTGATACTTTTTCCTAGGAAATCAGGCTGTATTTATTCTTAATTTGAATTGATTTCCTCAGGTGCCTACAGATATTAGAAGCATCCACTCACCTTTGAATAAAAAAACCTAACCTGACTATTTATAACAATGCATGTTATAAATAGTCAATCTGACTCATGGATTCCTCACTAGGTTATAATAAATTTATGACAATGAATTTTTATTGTAATGTTTTACTATAAGGTGAGAAAACTATATGGTAGTGTTGCCTTCTGCATTCAGAAGAAATTATTAAAAATAACGTGTTTTTTGCAAAGTCTCACAAATTATGCATCACTTTTGAGAAGAATAAAAACACTCCTGATGCAGCAAACTGCTAGCAGTTAAATTAACATGGAGATGAAAACAAAGTTTTAGGTATGAGAGAAGAGAAAAAAACAAAACACCAAAACCAAACAAAAAACCCTACTTGCAGACTTCAACAGAGAGAGCTGGTTTATGTTACCCAATGCCAAATTCAAATCAGCAATTTTGGCTTCCATTTTTAAGATCCTGTTAAAGCTAAACATCTAATTCTACAGAACATCCCAAGACCTTTTTTATAAGTATACTGTGATGAAGAAAAAAACCCAAACCCTAAACTCAAAGATTTAAATGACTGCATTTATTATGAGAGATAAAATGCATTCCTCAAAGAAGTTAATTAATGTAGTGTCGGAATGGGAAGCTGGCCCAGAGTAACAGTGGAATCTCAATATGAATATGGTTGTTCTCCTTTATTGCACAGCTAACAAAAGCATATATAGGCAGAAAACAATAACATACATACATCACACTGTGATTGGTAGAACACAGTTATACACACGCCTACATCGCTACCGTGACTGGGACAGATCATCTGTCTGGCGGAGGGGCTTCACCTTCTCTTCCGGTCATAGTTCCGCCCACATCTGCTTAAGAGCAGGGGCTGTCGAATGGGACTAAATCATGCCCATTCTCACTCAGCCACTCCTCCACATTTCCCCCTTTTTCTTTTTTTTGCGCAAGCAAAACAGTAGATACTAGTTTGGATAATAAACGTTTCACAATACCTACTATAATAATGATAATTATTAGTCCTACAGCCAAAAGCATTAGTAAGCGTAAGCCTTCCTTAAAGAGATCTTTCACCCATCCTGTTAGTCCCCACCATTCAAACCACTTGTTCAAGGGAGGCGTATCTTGTATTTTTTCTAAGTTCTTCTTCATCGAGGCAATTGACTGATGGATTGACTTACTATGATGACTTAGGTTAAAACAGCACATGCCAACAAAATCTTCACATCCCTGGCCTCGTGCCAATAGCAGAAAGTCAATCGCAGCACGATTTTGTAACAGAGCATGCTGTAGGCCCTTTTGATCTAACAATAATTCTCCTAGAACCTTCATCGTTATATTACTTTGTTTCTCTGACCAACAGGCAAGACGTGCTAGATTCTTTAAGGCATTACCAGCAGCAGCACCCGGTACAAAAACAGCTAAAGCAACGCGAGCAGCTACAGATAAAAGTTCAACATTGTCATTACAATCAGGGGTTAATAAGGCACATTTTGTTTGACTCCGGCCGACAGACATAATGATATTCCTAAGTTGACTAAGAGATGGTGCAAACATGGTTAGTTTACCTAAATAGCAAGGACCATCAATGACATTTGCAGGTATGCTTATAGAGCAGAGCAGGGTTCACACAGTATAAGCAATAATTTCATAGGTGTAACACACTGTCCATACACTTCTCCTCTAATAGCGATTGGATATATACAGCAAAGCCTCACTCATTGGTTACTTTACCCTACTTGTGGTTACTGCTTCTCTATTCTAGCAACTAAGCATTTCCCCTTTAAGAGCATTCCAACCCTATCAGAACCTGATGTCCTTGTTCTGCTAGGAATGTATCCACAATCCCTCCTTCTTTGTTTTTGTGCTAACCAAACTCCAGGAATAGCCCTCTTTATCATATCAGTCACACACCTGGATTGTCCACATAGCTCCACAACACATTGTGGCCCTGTTGTTCAAGAAATCTCTCTACTCCAGGATTGTTGTACCTTATTACCTTTCCAGGGGACTTGCTTAGAATCTCTTGGTCCCGGGATCAGAGGTTCTCCCCAAGAATCCCTCGGTGCCGGCTGGAGGTCCCATGATCCCACGGATCTGTCGAGACTCACAAGCGGTGTCCCATCTGGGGGGCCATCCTTCTCTTTTTGAACAATCCAGATCTGTTCAATTAAGCGCGACCTTATTTTCTTAGCACATGACAGCAAGCAGCCAAATACTATGCAAACTACTATAATTATTACTACAAGGGTCAAACCTTTTTCAACCAACACTCGCAGCCATCCTGATATACCAAACTGGCTGAGCCAAACCCCCAGAGGGTCGTCTGATTCTTTCAAGTTATGCAAATTATCTTTCAGCTCATCTAAAATTTGGCTAGTGGTGTTCAGTTCATCTCTAACCCAACATGCTAACTGTTTCATAGAAGTCATGGCTCTGGTTGCCGTGGCCCCTGGGATAAAAAGGGAAGTGAACACTGTACGGGTTGTTGACCAGAACTTGGGGTTTCCTTCGTTGTTGCAAACTAATTCATGGATTTCTCTCTTTGATCTATAACCAATGTTACTCATTGACCACTGCATGAGGTTTATCAAGCTGGGGTGAAATAGAGCCAATTTCCCCAGGTAGCACGGTCCCCCGTGCGGACTTTTAGGGATTCCATTCCAGGCCTGGTCACCGCATATTAAAAATATGCCCGGCGGCAATTTCCGTGCCAGCTGTCTGGTTGAGCTTTGAGTAAAGAGCCGTGTAAACATCCCCAGGATGGAGGGTGGAGTCCACGGTTGCCCAGTTCTTACGGTCAGTATTGAGGTTTGTTACTGAGGGCGACTCAAAACTAAACCACACAGTTTGTTTCCCAACAGACAAGGCATTAAGACACCCCAGTAGGTCTAGCTCTTCCGGAGGGGGACATCAGAGTAACATTCAAGTTTCCCACAATTTTGGCTTGCCATTCTCCATCCCACTGCTGTGGGTTTAACCCTGGGGCTGTCAGGGTCGTATTAGCTATGGTAAAATTCAAAATAGACTTATTTCCAACATAACCCCAGAACTCCTCTGGTCTCCACACAGGGGTTCCTATTAGACATGTACGAAACGGATCCCCTGGGGTGGTCAAACTCAGACAAATGGAGCTCTGGCCTGTAATATTGGCTAACATGACCCAGATGTTAGATCTTGGTGAAATCTTTGTCATTAACCCATCTACTTCTACTTCACCCAGAAGTTGTAACCCCAAACAGATTAGCCATGCCAATTTCCATGTCATCCTGTTGTTCTCGTCTTTTTCCTTTCTCAGGTTATGGTTGTTAGGTGTCCGTACCACAGGCCGTGTCCACTTGCTTGGTACCCAGAGAGGTCCGGAACCTATGAAGACACAAGTGTAGCCTTGACCATTAAAGCCAAATACTTTTTGGAGCAGTATGAGGCGGAAAACAGCCATTCTAATACCGCGCACTGTGGCTTCTGCTCCCTCTGTCATCCTGAAACCTGCTTGGCACTTATGGGTAGCATACCGACTTCTCCCCCTTTTTCTTTTTGCCAAGCAGGGACTTGTAGTAGCAAAGAAAAAGGTGATTTTTTCAAATTGCAAAGAAGTACAGATACAGGAATATCTGGCAAAGCTTGATCAAACCCCACACATCCAGTACATCTTCATTAACGGCAACCCCTTTCCTAGCCTTTAAAATATTACACAGATATCATTCCCTTAGTCTATGGACTGCCCTTGTAAGATGTCCAGAAATGTCCACAAAATGTCCATTGAGTTAATTTAGTCCATGACTTTGGGCTCCATCACTTATGCTGGTCACTCAGGACAGGAGAGGTGGTGTGTTGCATGGAGTAACTGGGCACCAAAGCCAGCTCAGGTCAGGTCACTGCTGCACTTGCACTGCTTCTTGTAAGGCTTGTCCTCCGGTGGTTCAGGTGGCTCTTGCTATAGTAATTCCTAGAACATGCAACTCAAATAATGGGTTACAACAATTTAAAGGTATATTCATTACAATCTCCACCCCTGGTCTCTTTGGACCAGACCTTAGGGTTTAGCACTGCTATGAACTCCTCCTCTTGCCCCTGCTCTGGCTTGGACTTATCCACAGCCTGTCCAGCACAGCAGCACAGAAACAGCAGCGATGCCCTGGCCATCTGCCAGCCCAGGCACATCACCATGGTGGTTATCAAAATGTTCCCAGGCATAGCACAGTGAAATGATAAGCAGTACAGTGGTACAGCAAGCAGCAAAAGCAAAAAACAGCAACTAACGAGCACTGGACTCTAATATGCAGTAAGGCAAGCAAGTCCCATCGCAAGCACAGGAGCCTGCTGATTAATAGTTAAAAAGCAATAACAGCTTCATTCGATCTAGCACATTCCAATCAAACCTGTCATTATCTCAAACCCTTTGAGTCCCATATCATTGCTGAGAGTATCTTAAAAACTACTCGGTTAAAATCTAACTCCGATTCTGTCAACTCCGTGTTTTCAGATACGCATTTCATGCCAAAAGGGATTGTCGGGGTAAGCACCATGCAGCCACTCGCTCACTCCCCGCTTGAGATAAAGACAGTTTAATAGGTAAAGTAAAAAACCACGCATGCAAGCAAAGCAAAGCAGAGCAAGGAATTCATTCACCACTCCCCATGGGCAGGTAGGTGTTCCGCCATCCCCAGGAAAGCAGGGCTCCATCACACGTAACGGTTACTTAGAAAGACAGACACCATCACTCAAAATGTCACCCTATCACCTGAACAGGGAAGGCAGTAGCATTAGGCATAAAGTCCCGTTCGATGATTGCATTTCGAATTACTCCATGCCACCATTGAATCGGATCAGGGGGTCCCTATCTGAGCCCTGTGGTTTAGGGAAAGTGATGGAATTATGTGAGTTGCACCCTGAGGTCAGAGCTTGCCCTGCCTGGTTCTCATCACATGTCCTCCTCCAATGTTCTAATTCTCTTTGCTCTTCTTCAACTATCCTCCCTAGTTTTTCTTCTCCTTCAGGCGCAATTAGTGGTCGCATTCCTGCATACCAGTCTTCATCAAGGGCTTTTTGGACTTTTGCCATTTGCTCTGTTAACTCTTTCAGCCATGGTAAAATCTCATTGTCCTGCACAGACAGGAGAACCAAACGATCTATCAGCTTTTGCGCTTCAGCATTATGCCTAGACATCTCAGTTCGTAAGAACAACACATCTGCGTCAGACAGACCATCTCCGGATCGAGTTGGAGACAAGTCGGCTCACTTCTGAATGATTTTTTGCGTTTCTTGACTTTGCTTACACAATTCTTCTCTAATCACCTGCGCCTCAACAGGAGAGAATGTCTCTGGCAAAGGTGGAATAAGAGGTGGAGGGGAAAATACTGTTTCAATAATCACAGGTTCGTTCGTTTTTGACTCAACGTCCTGTTCCTCAGGAGGAGCCGATGGCAACATGGGGATACCGTACAGATCATTTTCCTTGCCAAAAAAAATGCCTTAGCATCAGCCGGGTAAGCCTCTGTATTGGTGTTTTTCGCGTCTAGTGCTTCAGCGGCACAGGTGGCTACCGATCGTTTGGCTACTAGTTTTTTAAGTACCGCAGTAATGAGTTTCCATGCCGAACTTAAAGCGACAGCCTCCTTAGACCCATTGCCAACCTCATCCCACAACGCGTCTCCCAGCTTATCCCAGCAGACTAAATCAAAAGCATCTTGAGCTGAGGTAAAAAAAACATGTGACTGTCCCCATTGCAATAAGTGATTTAAAGTCTTTTAAGTCTTATTTCAGTTCTATCACAGAAAGAATATGCTGGAACATGTCTCGGCTGCTCTCCCCCCCCCCCCCCTTTTTTTTTTTTTTTTTTTTTAAACCCCCCCCACTTCCTCCCCCCTTTTTTCATAAAATCACTGTGCTATCGTAGGCACATCGGGGGGGGGTTGATGGTTCCACAGTGGGTGTTGCAGCGGTGCCTGCACTGCTGGCTGGTCATGCTTTTTATGGGGCGCAAGTGTCTCACCCCAAAAAAGGTTTCAAGTCGGCCTGGCTTAGGTGGCGACGTCGGGGGAGGGGTTGTTTGACAGAGTCAGTGCCTGCACTGCTGCGGCTGCCACCCCCGTCCCTGCACGCACATCCTCAAAGGTGTTCATGACAGTCCGCCAGGTAGTTCTAAAGCCGCGAATGTCTTTATCTCGGTCGGTTATTGTCAGTTCCCACATATAATCGCCCAAATCTTGCCAACAGCTCTCAGACCGCTTTTACTTCTTTTTCATCTTTTTCGTCCCCAGTTACTGTCTTTTGCCACATCGTTTCCCAAAGTCTTTCCACTCAGTAACCGAAAATAACAGAGGCATGTTGGTAAAGTGCCCCCATCTAAATTAATCAGCTTAATCAGTCAGTGCCTGTACTGTAGTCTCCGCACCTCTCTTAGAAAGAATGCTGGAGAGCAATCCAGCTGCAGCTTCTATCTCCATTGCTGTGCCGGATTCCCTGCTGGGGGTCGAGGAGCCACCTCGATCCGTGTCGAGCACACTCCCCCAGCAACCGTTGTCTCGCCCCTTTCTCAGAAGGGCCTAGGCGGGCAACCGCTGGGGGTCAAGAGACCACCTCGATCCTCCCCCAGCAACCGTTGTCTCTCCCCTTTCTCAGAAAGGATATCCGTGAGCAACGACTCTGGGAGTCGAGCGGCTAATTCGGTCAGTGTCGACCACTCTCCCAGATGCCTTGCTTCCCAGTTCCCCTCCTCTCGCTGCTTACCGCAGTCTCAGAGAAACAGTCCAGCTAAGCTCTGATATCAGAACCTGTAACCGTCAACCTTTGAACCATCCTCTGCTACCAGATGTCAGAAGGGGAAGCCGGCCCGGAGTAACCATGAAATCTCAATATGAGTATGGTCATTCTCGTTTATTGCGCAGCTAACAAAAGTATATATAGGCAGAAAACAATAACATACACACATGTCACACTGTGATTGGTAGAACACAGTTATACACACACCTACATCGCTACTGTGACTGAGATGGATCATCTGTCTGGCGGAGGGGCTTCACCTTCTCTTCTGGTCATAGTTCCGCCCACATCTGCTTAAGAGCAGGGGCTGTCAAATAGGACTAAATCATGCCCATTCTCACTCAGCCACTCCTCCACAATGTAGTAAGGTTGCTATTGTACACTGAACTTTAATGGGTCTTTGAGCAGACAACCTGATGTTTGGCATAGCTATGTATATTTTAACTTTTTCAAATAATTATTTTATTCTGTTTTGAAGCGGAAAAAGATGGCCCTTTCATGTTATTTTCATTCTGTAGTCATCAGGGTTTGCTATGTATATTTAAATGTTCATTATCAGACAGATAAAGTTAACAGAAGTATAGTATTTTTAGAAGTTTATGGAATTTCTGACAAATACCTGATGCTAGCTGGGAGTTCAGTCACTCTTTGTAATGGTATCTTCCATCCATCTTCAGCAGGGTAAAATCAACACTGTCATCAACCCCATTGATTAGATCATCTTGATGTAGACCTGTGAAGAAGTCCTCCATGAGAGAATGAAAGACTAGTTTATTCATCTGGGACTTTCAGTCTTTTGGCACCAAATGCTAGGTCTAAGAATGAATGTTACTACTCTAATAGAAGCATGCAGCTCCTGTGAACTGCACTAAGGTAATTTCCGAACAGGTACATATGTACCCTGACTCACTATATGGGCTATCTTTGACTTGAGAGGATGTCAGATTGGGCTATTAGTCAACAATAACCATCTGGAGATATCTTCCGCACCCATTGACGTGAAGGATTGAGAATCTATTTTTCCAAGTCTTTCAGCCTGGCTGAACTAAGCTGTAGTTTAGCTCAACATAGTGTCTGCCAACTGAGTCCTATCTTAAAACTTAATTTTCAGATATAATAATTTTGCCATGCCACAGACAGAAAGTGAGACAGTCCTATTCAGGCTTTCATACACATTTAGTTTGCATTGTTCACCTTACCCATTAGAATGTAGGAAACTGTTTCCAAAATAATCAGTCTGCCCTCTTTTCTGTTATTGATCGTAACCTTTGACACTACAGTACATTAAGCCAATGACATTTTGCCCTTGTTCAGTTTTCTTTTTGAACAAGAATGACAAGAAAAACATGGAAAATAGTCTGGCCATGAAGAGTCAAAAGAGCTCACTCTCATTTGACAAGACAGAACAAAATTTACTCAGAGAGCTAAAGGAAAATTATAATATTTAAGTGTTAGTTTATTCTTCTGGATGACCTGAGCTACAGGAAGTTAGTACAGTTCAGCTGTACTGAATAGGCTCTTCCACTTAATTTGATACCTTTAAATAAAAAGGACAAATACAGATTCCCAGTTTAATAACCCACAGTTTACAATAAAATTGTTAGTGTTCAGCTGAAACACCTTGAATATGTATTCAAGTGGAAGCAGATGAGAAGACTTTCACTCTTAAATTGAATTCTCATAAAGGCCAGTTGATTTTCATCACTCTGAAGAGGAAAGCTGACAGTGTATACACACAAGTAGAGCCTTTAAAAAGCCTCTAGAAGTAATAAAAATGGATAACTTGACATTTTTCATAGACCTTTAACTGCTACAAGATATTTGGGAAATAAAATACAAAAAAAGTTAAAACTGCTCATAATAGCTGGTTATCAGTGAAAGCTAGATAAATTTTTCTTGCATGTTTGTTTTCTCCTTTATTTTGAACTGCTTTTCAGTGAAGACATGTTAAAATAAGTTCTTGTTACACAAGATGTAAAAAAAAACATTACCATATTCCATTTCCCAGAAATGTCTATTGTAGAAGTAAAAGCAGATGGCACCAGAAACAAAAGAACATCAACTATTCTTGAAGTGAAGTATGTCTAATTAGATCAGGTTGGTTTTTGATGAAGATAATGACTTTGAAAATTCGTCAATTTTTATGCAATAAAAAGAAATTGCAGCAAACATTTTCAATAGCTTGTAATACTTGCATCCAGGCAGAGTGTTAATTTAATTGGTCTGCCAAAGGTTGATCTTGCAAAGGTCTGAGCACTTTTTGATTTCTTGCTGAACTGACAGAGAGATAAAGGCACTTAAAAATTTTCAGGGGCCTGCTAGCAACATCCACACCCAACTGAACAAAGCTCAATTTGGTCAAAGGCATGGCTATAACACTGCAGTGCCAAATGCTTTTTTTGCCTTATTAGCTGGAGTTTTATTGCTGATTGTTCTGAAAGACACATACACCTACACTGAGTTAACGTCTGCCCTGGAACTACCATGTCTTAGGGACATGGTTTAGTGGTGGGGCGGCAGTGGTAGGTTAAAGGTTGGACTTGATGATCTTAAAGGTCTTTTCCAACCAAAGTGATTCTCTTCTATGATTCTACTATGTTTATGCTGATAATGTAATACAGGACTGTAGGTGCTATGGCCATGGATGCAAGTGATTTCCAGTGATGTGGATTTCAAATGTCTATTCATATTTGTATACCTCTTTTTCACCTATATGGACACTTAGGGTGTCCGTTACCACATGGTTCTGCATGTAGAAAGGGTAAGTATAAGGTAGGAAAATAAAACATTACCACACCTGCACCTTATATGAAATAGCTGTAAGAAGTTTCTCCCCGTCTGCCTAGGAGTCTTGTAGGGATTTCCAGAAGTCTGATTAAATCATTCCTATTTGAAGAACACGTTATACCTATGATTTTTTAAGTTTGCACTTATCTTTTCTATTATTTTCCTACATTCATCTCAAAGACAGCTTAGATTTTCCATGCTTGGCATATCTCTCTCTGCCCTGTTGTAACTGCAGTCAGTTCTCTCTTTGCCTTTTGCTGTGAAATTCCACAATAGAAAACATAAAAGTAGCCCCATGCTTCATCTAGCTTTCATCATTTTGTCATTCTATGGGATTTCCAGTGCTTCTCCTTGTAACATCCTCCCTAAAGTCTCCAGGAATAACTGGACAGAAATGCCATTGAAAACAATACAGACATTAAGACTTTTTGAATCCCCATGCCTATCCTGCAAAATAGTATTCTTGTTTCTTCTACAAACATTAAAACTCAAAAGTTAGATAACACCTCTAATCTGAGATTTTGCATTGAGACCAACAAAGATACATTATCAAAATATAGCTCAAGATGATTTTTTAAATACAAAATAAATAATATCTTTGACAAAGGGAGAGCTCAATAAAAGAGAGGATTTAGTAAAGAAAAAAACAATCTCTAATATAGGGTGATGTTTATTAGGATTAGAGCTATTATGACGAACCCAGACTTGACATAAAGGAATAGGGTTTTGTCAGTATGAATAGAAAAAGAAAGGAAAGGAGCTTGAAAAGATGGAGCCACTAGAGCATTACCATGTAATATGAATATGTTAATATATGTAAATGAATTTTGTCTAGCTGAAGCATACCCATTTCCATATCACTTACTGGAGATGATTACTTAACATTTTAGTTAATATTAAATGTTAATTAAATAGGCTGACAGGAGAGACATGCCTCAATATCTTTTGCCTCTTCTCTCTTCTTTATTAAAGCAACTTTGGCCTCAGGACAGTAAAAGATTTTGCTACTTAACACTAGCATCATTAAGCATCATCTCATCAAAGAGACCGAGTTTTCACATGGTTTTGTATGAAGTTTCCTCAGTCTGCTCATATGTACTGTAAGTTATTTCTTTGCATTCAGTACAACTTTGCTGGAGAGAAAAACATCCATCAGATTCACATCCAAGATGTTAGAAAGATTCAATCAGGAAAAGTTCTTAGATTTAGACAATTTGGCCCACTGCTTTGATTTATTTTGCTTAGAAAGGTTTGTGTAAGCCATAAAATACTTCACTGATTCCCTAGGCTTACACAAGTTTGGTTCTTTTGTAATTTCTGACAGCTGCAACATTGGCAGCACTGTTGGTTTTAATTAACCTGACAAAATGGCTGCTGGTCCTTTCCTTCCAGAACTTTTTTGTTCACTGAAGAAGACTCAAATGTTAGGACAGGTCTGTGAATTGTGAAGGCTGAAGTTAACTGATAATGTCCCTGTGCATATCCACGAACAATAAGGCACCTGATTTGCCTGATGAAGAGAGTAGGGCCTAGACGGTTTAAGTTCGTGAACAACATGTTTTATGAGTAAATATGGCAGCTAATTATGAAACATCCTGCCTACCTTGGATGATGTCTACTGAGCTAGGTTGTTACATGCTTCTCTGTAGCCCAGCAGGGATCACTGAAATTATTTTATGGCTGGCTGAGATTTTTCACTTTCAGAAAACTCATATAGCCCATAATGCTTCCACAAAACTGCCTGGGACCCTGTTTCAAGGACCACCTCGGTGCTGCCGCTCCATTTGTTCAGTCTTTGGACATGCACGGTTTCCTTTCTCTTTGTCACTGAAGTACTATGAGAAAGCTATCTAGATGTTCCCAAAATATATTGCTAAAAAGGCAGTTATGTGCAGACATGACTTTGCCACACAGGCATGGCCATATCAGTAATCATAGAATCATAGAATGGTTTGGGTTGGAAGGGAACTTTAAAGGCCATCTAGTCCAACCCAATACAGGGACATCTTCAACTGGATGAGGTTCTCAGAGCCCTGTCCATCCTGACCTTGAACATTTCCAGGGATGGGGCATCTATCACCTCTCTGAGCAACCTGTGCCAGTGTTTCTCCACCCTCACGGTAAAAATTTCTTCCTTATACCTAGTCTGAATCGTCCCTCTTTTAGTTTAAAACCATTGCCCCTTGTCCCATCACTACAAGCCCTATTAAAAAGTCTGTCCCTTTCTTTCTCATCAGCCCCATTTAAGTAGTGAAATGCTGCAATCAGGTCTCCCCGCAGCCTTCTCTTCCCTGGGCTGAACAACCCCAACTCTCTCAGCCTAGCCTGGTAGGAGAGGTGCTCCAGCCCTCAGATCATTCCTGTGGCCTCCCCTGTACCTGCTCCAATGGTTCCATGTCTGACCTGTGCTGGGGACCCCTGAGCTGGATGCAGGTCTGTGGGGGGGTCTCACCAGCATGGAGCAGAGAAGCAGAATCCCCTCCCTCGACTTGCCAGTGATGCAGCCCAGGATACAGTCGGCTTCTGGGCTGTAAGCACACATTATCGCCTCATGTTCAGCTTTTCATCCACCAGCATGCCCAAGTCCCTGTCTGCCGGGCTGCTCTAAATCCTTTCATCTCAGCCTGTATTGATACTGGAGGTTGCCCTGACCCAGGTGCGGGACCTTGCACTTGGCCTTGTTGAACCTCATAAGGTTCACATGGGCCCACTTCTTGAGCTTGTCCTGGTCCCTCGGGATGGCATCCCATCCCTGAGGCATGTCAAGAGCACCGCTCAGCTTGGTGTCATCTGCAAACTTGCTGAGGGTGCACATGATCCACTGTCTATGTAACTAAGGTTGATGATATATTATGAGGCATATAGATGAGGTCTTGCTAAGTGTTTTTCTGCTCCAGTCCCCGTAATGATTACTTTGATCTCTGAAGGCAATAGAAACATGTTAACAGGAATAGACATGTAACAGTAAATGGGATATGACAGCGTTTTTCTTCTCACAACAGGATTCCTTTGCTTATGATCTCGCTCATCCCCTTTTTCTTGGCTCTCGTCTAACAAAAATCTGCAGCTGGGAGGTTCAATATGTTTATCACCAATGCTTTCTAAATTTCAGCTCTCTGGAGCCATGGCTTATAAATTAAAAAATCCTGACTAACCTTTCAGATCTCTGTTCAAGGCAGTGCGGGGTACGATAAGGTGGAGCTGCCAAGTCCCATACCTGGAGAAGCAGGTTCCAACACCAGCAGGTTCCCTTTACCTGCACAAGCCATGGGCCCTGCTGGAAAAGCTGGATGAAAACATCAGTAGAGTTCACGCATGGTGTTTTCTGCCTTTTCTTGTGCCATGGTGCTGGTCCCATGCTTTCTGTACAGGTTTCATCCAACCTAGATATGCTCAGAGTAGGGAGCTGATCTCCCTCACAAAAATAATTTTGTTATGCTCAAAAGGGAAAGCTCTTTTAGGCTTCTCCCATAAATCAAGCTCTTTATTCCTGCTTCTGTTCCAACTCACATTCATTCTCCTTTGCCCATTTGTGTGCCCAGATTTGCACAGAGAACGCCAAATGAGGCCGCATCACTGCCTGCTGTAAGACAAGAGGATCTCCTCACCTTTAAATTTTACATGCCTGGATGCACACAGACTTCTTCATCTGTTGAACATCAAGAAAAAAACCCATCATGTAGTGCCCTTGGTAATCTATTAATAAAAATTTAAGATGTTGAGATCACAGACAACTGCAGACGTGGGAAGAAGAAATCCCACAGCCTCATGTTTTTCCTTCAGCAAACACATAGCATGGGCTTTGCCTCATAGGAACCAGACCATTTGAAAAGTGGGTTTATAGTCCTCTTCCAGTTATCCCCAGCTGCTAGCGTGCCTTATGAAATCTAGTTTAAAGCAACTCAGCTGAACTGGGAAGAAAAGTAGCTCTGGATGATGAAGTGTATCTATTGGGGCAGTGCATAATGCCACAGGGAAACATCATCTGACCTCCAAGGAAGTCCCTCTAATGCCAGGAGGGACTGGGAGGATTTAAAGTGATATAAATTGATGATCCAGTTTCTTCTATAAGTAAACACTGATCTTTGCCTATGTATAACATACACATATACAAATCCATGGGAAACAGAACAGAAGCTGTTTGTGAGCAGTAATAAAAGGAAGTGCAAATATCATTAAGAAAAAGAGGAAGGATTTATTTCTATTATCACTAGTGTTAGGGGTTTTTTAATGGATTGTGTTACAAGCTTTTGAGAAATTTTAAAAGCCCACCTGCCGAAGTCATTCCCAATGCTTGGAGAAGAACAGGGCATTTACCAAGAATAAAATTAATACTGATAGCTTAATTTAACACTGTCACATCACAAAATCAAGGTTTTCCTTGCCAGTTCTCATTCGTTTCCCATCACAGCCAGTACAACCAGCACCAACTTTATAAGCAGGGCTGAATAAACACAGACTTTATAAACTGATGCCATATAAGGCAGCCCTCAAAATAATTTTCTTCCCTGAGGAGCAGCTGTTCCTTTCCTCATGTACATGAATGGGCTCCAGCCAGCAGTCACGGGGCTCTCTGTGCTGGCCAAAATCCTGTGGTCTCCCTGACTCTGGTTGCATGCTGGGCATGTAAGGTCAGCCCAGCAGGTCCTCCCTACCTTAGGCTTTTCCATTTCTAGCCTCAGTAGGTTCCTCAGAATAATTACGTGCTTGAAATGGATTAGAGAATTTCTGTACTGGGACTGCCAGAAGTAAATGCAAAAATCTGTAGGTACACCTGCTTCAGTTGCCCAAGGACTGAAAAATGCCAACTGTTCCTTGTCCTGCATCTGAAAGATGGGAACCATTACATGGTACAAAAGCAGAGCAAAACCATGTTACTTTAGTTTAGAGCAACTGTTTTAACACTCTTCATTTTTTTTGCTAAATTTCTTGCATTAAGTTTAAAACTGGAAGTATCTTATCTTCTAAAGAATATTTCCATTTTGACCTTTTGCTGAAGCTATTGTCTACACTAGACCTGAATTTGCAACAAAACCTGTGACTCTGAAATCATATTTTCCAACAATAATCTATTTAGTAAGATGACTTTGCTGGGTGTGTTTTATTCCCTGATTGTAGGCTGCCTCAGGTCTTTCTGCCCCTTGTCAAAGGAGTGTTGGGAAATGACTCCATGAGGACACTAAGACCTGAACAGGCTCTCACAGCCCAATGAGAAATATATCGCAATCCCTGGGATCTCAGTGTCTTCTTAAGATACAGAGTCTCCCCTCCCCAGACTGGATGTTTTCTGAACATTAATGTCTTTGGGTTTATCACCTTCCTGGGCCAGCTGGTATGGACTTGCTTGAGTCCAGACTATTCAAAACTGGCACCCTTTAAGGCAGGCTCTATCTACATTGCCTGAATTGGGAACAGATTAAAAATAAGATATTCAGTTCTGAAGTCAGACTCTAATTAGAAGCAGTCATCCTCCAGTGCCTGAAATTGGGAAAGACTGAGAGTGCCGAATTAACTGTAAAAAATGCCTTTGAATTCAGTTTTTAAAAATTCTGTCTGCATGGTAGTTTCTTTCTTTGACTTCAATTAAGGTATTTTATTTTCTACTAGTGGAAAATGTAGACCACTGAGCAACTGATATATACCTAAAAGAAACATCAAGTTTCTATCTATCTGAATACCATCTCAAGACCGAGTTCACTGCTAACAGAAACCCAGTAAAGTGCTAAGATTTTGATATGGTTAGAAAAAAATCAGAAAGAAAATCAAGGTGCTGATGGAGCTCTTCACAGGGAAACTTGTAATCAGGAAAGCACATATTCAAGATGCACAATCGCTCCAAATTTGACAATGTAAAATACCACAGTTTGGTAATGAAAACAGAGATTGCACATATAATGGCAGCTCATCAGTCAAAGAGGGAAAAAACAGCCTAAGTAATAACAGCCTAACTGAATAAATTCAGGTGAGGTCCGAAAACAATGCACATAAAAAGGTGGATGGGGCTAAAGGTGGGGTGCCTACCAACACTGGAAGAAAAGGTAACGTGCAAAGGGCAGCACAAACGATGGTACGAGGTGATGACATGGGAAAGCAATGAGAATGACCTGATGGTATGCTTTGATCTGGAAAACAGTATTCCATGAGATGCTTTAGCCAAGCACAGTACAGCCTCGCTAATCTGTGTTTAAAACAAGCATCCTATGATAACCGCAAACATCCATAACAGAAAAACATCTTGCATAAGGGTGAAGACACAAAACTCTCTGGAGCCTCTGCATCCTCCTTACCCCCATCTAATCACTGAAAAGCATTCCTTGCCCAAAGAATCACTTTGATTAAGAAAACTATGAATTTAGTGAGGATTTCATCTTAGCTATTTATGCAGGGGTTTCCTAAGGTCAAAATGCACAGTACCATTTTCTGTTTGCTTTTTATTTCTCATGTACAAGAAACTTTTGTGTTAAAATTCCTGGGCTTTACTAACCTATTCCTATTATCTTATAAATATTTTTTTCTACCTTACTGGAGTCTTTATATTCACCATGAAATCTACCTTGGAAATCAAAAACCATTGTGCACTAAACTTTCTGGTAGAAAAAATGCTGTAATTCGTGAAGAAGTCAGAGACAGTTACCATAAATCTGGGAGCAACGGTTTGCTCTAAGGCCAGGATCCACATGCCTCCAGGTAATCAGGACTTGCCTTCTGCCCCCAGCTATGGGCCATTCCAGTAGTGGTCTGCCCATATATGACTGGGATGTTTCACTGGTGTCTGCCAAGAAGAGATGAACACTTGGAAGCTCATCCCCATTTTTAGCTTCTCAATAATTGTTCCAGTGGGTTGGAAATACTGTGATTAAAATTAATTTTTAAATCAATTGCTGATACCATAAACTTAACGAAAGATAACTAAGGGTAGGGAAAGGACTGAAGAAGGGTCAGATTACGCTGTTCTGTTCTTTTTCTAAGCAGAAACAGATAAAGAGAAGGCAGCGTCTATTGAAAATTGCTTTATTACACTTGTCAGTGAAACAACTTTGTAGTTTTGGGAGATGCTCTGTTTTTTAAGTGCTTCAATAAAGCTCAGAAAGGGAAGAAAAATTACGATCTTACTAGCATGGGGCAGATTTGATGTTGAGTTGGGGTGCTTTTATTTTTTTACAGGTGAAAGGGTACAAAAGCAGGAATGGCAGCATATTTTCCAGACAACACAGGCTTTTTGCTTTTTATTCATTAAAGCTTCCATAACCCTTCTTGCAGCATGGGGATGTTTTTTAAGAACTTAGATGGAAAGGAAAGCTGACAGACAATATTCTTCATCACTAGACAGCACAACTGCTAGGATGTAGCAAATTTCATACTCAGCTTGCTTGTCAGCCTTGAGGGTTTTACAGGGACAGATTTTGGTTTTTTAGTTTTCTAAGATGTTAAGTAGAAACAAGAACTCGGAGAGCACTCCAGACTAGCGCATTGTAAGGCTGCATCTGCAGTAAAGTGATAGCATACAGGAGAAAATAAAGCCACATCTAATTGTGGGGTGAACAATCACAATATGGCATGGCCAATGTAAGCAGAGTATAATTTCAAATCCGGAAATTGATTTATTCAATGCTAATCAGCTGCCTCAATCAATTGAAGAAAAATTATGGATGATTGTGTTGCAAAATTCCAAATCCTGGTCTGACCCTCTCTTGCAACTTGTTTGTTTTGCTGGTATCTGCAAACAGCCACATGACTGTGTTTTATTAGGAGTTCATGGGATTCACAAATGAGCAAATTTCTGCATGCAATTGACTCTGAGTTTTACTTTACTTATGCCAGTTTTAGATGTTGGAGAAAGGACATGCCTTTATTTCACATAAGCAATAGTTGTCGGAAAGTCCATCAAATACTCTGAGTGTTCAGAGATCTTTAACAAATCTATTCTAACTCAGCCAACACAGCTGCAAAATTGTTTTCTACTCCTTGATTGTGGAATAAGAAAATACCCTTCACTAAACCCATTATTTTTGTAGCTTACCTGTGGGAATAGCAAAGCCAGGACCTGCTTTCATCTGGGAGGAAGAAGAGAAATTCCGGGTTCCTTGTAACCATTTCTTCCTTGTCAAAATTTTAGAAGCAGGATGAGGCATCTCTCACAGCCTCACCAAGCTGGATGAGACACTGGCTCTGCTAAGTACGCACTGACACAACTGTACTGTGCCAATGAAGGAGACATGTCAAAACACTGGGCCACAAAGATAAGGGGAGGGAAGGTGACTACAGATCAGTGGCTGGTTTACTCTTGCACTAGTGCCATACCATCCATGCAAAGACCTAGAGAAAGAATTCATTCCTTATACAAGCTGGAGAGCTGGGCCCATGTGAACCTCATGAGGTTCAACAAGGTCAAGTGCAAGGTCCTGCACCTAGGTCAGGGTAACCCCTGGTATCAGTAGAGGCTGGGGGAAGGAAGGATTGAGAGCAGCCCTGCCAAGAGGGACTTGGGGGTACTGATTGATGAAAAGCTGGACATGAGCCGGCAATGTGTGCTGGCAGCCCAGAAGGCCAACCGTGTCCTGGGCTGCATCAAAAGAAGCGTGGCCAGCAGGGCGAGGGAGGGGATTCTGCCCCTCTACTCTGCTCTGGTGAGACCTCACCTGGACCCCTGCATCCAGCTCTGGAGCCCTCAGCACAAGAAGGACATGGAACTGTTGGAGTGGGTCCAGAGGGGGCTACAAAAAATGATCCAAGGGCTGGAGCCCCTCTCTTATGAAGACAGGCTGAGAGAGTTGGGCTTGTTCAGCCTGGAGAAGAGAAGGCTGCGGGGAAACCTTATTGCGGCCTTCCAGTGCTTAAGGAGGCCTATAGGAAAGTTAGGGAAAATCTTTTTAGCAGGCCCGGTTGTGACAGGTCAAGGCGTAATGGTGTTAGACTAAAACAGGATAGGTTTAGACTAGATATAAGGAAGAAATTCTTTACAATGAGGGTGGTAAAACACTGGAACAGGTTGCTCAGTGAGGTAGTGGAGGCCCCATCCCTGGAAACATTCAAGGCCAGGTTGGATGGAGCTCTGAGCAACCTGATCTAGTTAGTGGTGTCCCTGCTCACTGCAGGAGGGTTGGACTAGATGACCTCTAGGGGTCCCTTCTAACCCAAAGCACTCTATGATTCTATACTGAGAAGGAACAAAGTCATTCTTAAAGAATTCAATTTGAGAGTGAGAAAGATTCTTCCTTGCTTCCAAAAAAACAGGGAGTCTTTTGCTCCCAGGCCATATTGCCATATCATTGGTTAGATAAGACCTTCTCTAAATCCCTTTCACACATGTCTTGTCCTAGAGAAGCAGCCTCTAAGCCACTGTTACCACCAGACATATGCAAGCACTGAGCAAGGAGGAAACCACATAGGATGAAGGAATGCAGCAGTTCTGGTCACAATCCTTATTTTGATAGGTGCATTACAGTAGATTAGGAGGTTAATTCTGTTGAATTAACAACAGAAACTTTTACCATGGGATATAAAATAGGCAGTTGAGTGACTGAGACATCAACACGTGTTTGATAACACTCTGAGTTGCACATTTGGATATTAGACTACTAATTTAAACATGGAAATAAATGTCACCCTTACATAGTATTAATTGACAATTTAAATTGGCTTTATTTGACCTATTGGATGTACACGAGGTGTGCGGTATTTTTCCCATATACAAAAAGCAACCATATGTTTGCAATGAGAACAATGCTATATGCTCTAAAAAGAAAATCATCACCAAGAGCAAGCCCAAGTTCTCCAAGATAAATTGCATACTGCGTATGACTGCCAAAAAAAATCTGGTGTTGACCTGAAATGACACACAAGTCTACATCATCTTGGAGCTGTAGTAATTTTTTCACTAGGTGAAACTTTTGCTTGATTTAATATTGCACTTGTTCAGAAAGTCTTGTCACGACTCCCTGCCTTCCTGTCTACCTTGTAAATTATTGCTGCTGTTAAGCTCTTCTGCTTAACAGGTTCAAGTTAGAAACACAGACTGCATCCTATCAAGTCCACTGAAAAAGCAAACACTGAAAAGTTCAGGGAAAGACGCAAGGAATGGAGTAAGAGAACTGTGATTAATGAGAAATTATTTACCTCGGCTGCCTATACTCACTCTGGACGTTTCCTATTTACTTTATGAACAAAACTCATTGTGAGAGCAGTTCTCCTGGGCAATATGCCAACTCACAGGCCATACTTGAAAGCTATATTGCTGTGATTAATGAATATTTTTTCTGAATGTTTCTTTACAATGGCACTTTAGCATATTTAAAAGGTTAAATGCTCTAAAGAGAAAGAAAAGTAATGGCTGGGCTACACTTTAATGCATTCTGTGAAAGTTAACGTCCAGCTGCCAGAAAGAGCATTATCCTTCCACTGAGGTTTGTAATGGGATCAGGTATGGTTTGGTCTTTTTAGGTCCAAATTTGTTGCAGAGATGTAGGGTAAACTGGTGCTGCCATTTGAAGCAGTGTATGATTTGCAAGGAGAACAGCCGAGGTCACCTTAAGGACCTCTTTCAGCCTTCAATTCCCTGGTATGCTAAAGATAAGGTATAAAACACATTGCCTAGGATGGCAGAGGGTGGTGGTGGTTAGAAATAAAAAGGGCAAAATAAATGAAAGCAGGTTCTTTAGTGTTGAAAGTTGCTCAGAGAAGATGGATCAAAAAATGGTCAGGCAGTTCAGATAGAAGATAGGAAGATAAATTAGATGACCCCTTAGGATCCCTTCTATCTATTTTTCAATGATGTGTCAGAGAGCACACCAACCACATTTCAAGTTGGCAACAGGAGTCTCTGCTTCCCTCTGTGTGCTCCTCTTTGCACAACTGTCACACTCACAGATACCAAGTTCCTGTGTATATTAGTTAGAGGAGTACTTCTTAAAGATGCTGGTGGCCTTTTCTCTCTGTGTAAGTCATGTGACTATTTTCAGAAGAGTGGTAGAAGCTACTTGTCAAGAAGGTAAGATCAACTTTCCTAAACAACATTCCTGAGAAATAGGTAGCAGAGGGAACAAGCATAATTGCCTGGTGATCCATTAAAATAATAAAAAAAAAAATTGAGGGGGACACAAATAATGGAAAATCAGGCTCACCATGATAACACATTTAGTTTCCTAGCCAGCGCTGTTTGATATAGCATCTATCACTCTGCTACTCAATTGCCTTGTAAACCATCAGCCTCTGTGACTGCTGCTCTTCAAGGGTATTTGAAAAAGTGACTTATGCAGAAAACTGTAAATTGACTATAAATATAAAAAAATAGCTAATTAATTGAATAATAGGGCACGACCTTTGTTGATGATTTCATCATAGCTCACTATTAACAGAAGAGAATAAGACTCTAAGAAATTCTTGTTTGAGAAGAGTGGGCTTTTTTCCTGCCGTATTCTATCTGTTGTCCCAAATTTGTATACTGTTCCCCATCCAAGATTCTTCTGTATAGTATCATTAGTCTGATAAAGAGGAGAAATTGGTCAGACCCTCATTTTCTGTGATCTTAGCTTTTGACACTTACAAATGAAAAAAAAATACATATGGCATTCCAAGCAGAGCTGAAAATAATCTGAGCAATGTTACCTAAAGGCAAAATAATTTTCTTAAATTTCCAATTACAGCAAACCAGAAGAAGAAAAAGTCAAGTCTTCAAAGCCTATATCTGGTCATCATTTTTCAGTGTCAATGTAATGGAGTTCTGATTAGTATGTTGCCCTCATTTCTTCAAACGCTATTTTAGTCGCTGACATATTGTTGATTCTTTACTAATATGATAATTGTTTAAAAGGAACAAGGAACAAGAAAAATCAAGGAACATTAATCACACAGTCTAATTATTTTTTAACATGGTAAATACTCACTGAATCGCAGACTGGTTCTTCTTATCTAGGTCTATAGATATGGGGAGTTGCCAGACATGCCCTGGTGACAGAAGATACAGAGAAGGCAGAGCTACTGAATGCCGCCTTTGCTTCAGTCTTCACTGTCGAGGCTGGCCCTCAGGCTCCCCAGTCCTGGCAGGTATGTGAGCAAGCTTGGAGAAAGGATGACCTTCCCTCTGTTGATGTGGATCAGGTTAGGGATCTTTTAAGGAAGCTGGACCCCCACAAGTCCATGGGCCCCGATGGAATGCACCCACGAGTGCTGAAAGAACTGGCAGATGACATTGCTGAGCCACTCTCCATCATCTGTGAAAGGTCGTGGAGAACAGGGGAGGTGCCTGAAGACTGGAAGATAGCCAATGTCACTCCAGTCTTCAAAAAGGGCAAGAAGGAGGACCCAGGGAACTACAGGCCAGTTAGTCTCACCTCTGTCCCTGGAAAGGTGATGGAACAACTAATTCTGAGTGTATTCTCCAAGCAAGTGGATGGAAAAAAGATCATCAGGAGTACCCAGCATGGATTCACCAAGGGGAAATCATGCCTGACCAATCTGATAGCCTTTTATGATGGCATGACCGGCTGGGTAGATGAGGGGAGAGCGGTGGATGTTGTCTACCTCGACTTCAGCAAGGCTTTTGACACTGTTTCCCATAACATCCTCATAGGGAAGCTCAAGAAGTATGGGTTGGATGAGTGGACAGTGAGGTGGATTGGGAACTGGTTGAATGACAGGGCTCAGAGGGTTCTGATTGGCAGGGCAGAGTCCAGTTGGATGCCGGTAGCTAGTGGAGTTCCCCAGGGCTCAGTACTCAGCCCAGTCTTGTTCAACTTATTCATCAATGACCTGGACGAGGGGACAGAGTGTACCCTCAGCAAGTTCGCTGATGACACAAAACTGGGAGGAGTGGCTGATATGCTGGAAGGTTGTGCTGCCATTCAGCGGGACCTGGACAGGCTGGAGAGTTGGGCAGAGAGGAACCTGATGAAGTTCAACAAGGGCAAGTGCCGAGTGCTGCACCTGGGGAAGTCAAACCCCGTGCACCAGTACAGGCTGGGGGCTGACCTGCTGGAAAGCAGCTCTGCTGAGAGGGACCTGGGAGTCCTGGTGGACAACAAGCTGACCATGAGCCAGCAGTGTGCCCTTGTTGCCAAGAAGGCCAATGGTATCCTGGGGTGTATTAAGAGGAGTGTGGCCAGCAGGTTGAGGGAGGTTATCCTCCCCCTCTACTCTGCCCTGGTGAGACCCCACCTGGAGTACTGTGTCCAGTTATGGGCTCCCCAGTTCAAGAAAGATGAGGAACTCCTAGAAAGAGTCCAGAGGAGAGCAACTAGGATGATAAAGGGACTGGAGCATCTCCCCTACGAGGAAAGGCTGAGAGAGTTGGGCTTGTTCAGCCTGGAGAAGAGAAGACTGAGAGGGGACCTCGTCAACACCTACAAATATCTTAAGGGCAGAAGTTACGAGGATGGAAGCAGTCTGTTTGCAGTGGTGTCCAGCGACAGGACTAGAGGCAACGGATGCAAACTGAAACATAAGAGGTTTCAGTTGAATAGGAGGAAAAACTTCTTTACTCTAAGGGTGACAGAGCACTGGAACAGGCTGCCCAGGGAGGTTGTGGAGTCTCCTTCTCTGGAGATATTCAAAGCCTGCCTGGACGAAGTCCTGTCTAGCATGCTCTAGGAGAGCCTGCTTTAGCAGGGGGGTTGGACTAGATGATCTCCCAAGGTCCCTTCCAACCCTTGCAATTCTGTGATTCTGTAAGCAGAGGCTGCAGAAGGAAGTGTGGAGGTAGAAGTGCAGAAGCACCTGTGGGGAAAAGGAGTGCAGAGACCTTGACGTCTGTCTCCACTGAGGGGAAGAACTGCTCTTCCAAGACGTCACCAGCCTACAGCTACTCGTGTTTTAGTATCGTTTCCTCTTTTTTCCTGTTTTCCCCCTACTCCTCAGCTTCCCCTGCAGGCCCTTTAGCTGATCTTTCTCTCTCTGGACCTGATAGCTCAAGTAATTAGTATTCATACACAGCATCATACATCACTGCTAGATACATCTTTACTGACCTAAACTCTTTGGCAACTGTTCGAAGACCTGTGTAAAATGAATTACTGCTTTTAGTGTCTAGTAAATAAGTCTGCACCTTTTATCACTGCCAGAATGGTAGTGTTCACTTATTCCAGGTTAATAGTTAGGACAAGATGATGAATCATAGAATCGTTTAGGTTGGAAAAGACCTTTAAGACCATCAAGTCCAACTGTTAACCTAACCCTGCCATCCCACCACTAAACCATGTCCCTAAGCACCTCATCTGCCCCAGCTTGTAAATACCTCCAGCGATGAGGACTCGACCACTTCCATGGGCAGCCCGTTCCAATGCTTGACAGCCCTTTCATTGAAAAATTTATCCTAATGTCTAACCTAAACCTGCCCTGGTGCAACTTCAGACCATTTCCCCTGGTCCCATCACCCGTTATCAGGGAGAAGAGACCAACCCCCCCACCTCGCTACCAGCCTCCTAGTTGTAGAGGGCGATAAGGTCTCCCCTCAGCCTCCTCTTCTCCAGACCAAACAGGCCCAGTTCCCTCAGCCACGCCTCGTAAGACTTGTGCTCCAGACCCCTCACCAACTTTGTTGCTCTCCTCTGGATGTGTTCCAGCAACGCAACGTCTTTCCTGTAGTGAGGGGCCCAAAACTGAACACAGTATTTGAGGTGCAGCCTCACCAGCACCGAGTACAGGGGCACGATCACTTCCCTACTCCTGCTGGCTACACTGTTCTTGATACAAGCCAGGATGCTGTTGGCCCTCTTGGCCACCTGGGCACACTGCTGGCTCATATTCAGCCGGCTGTCAACCAGTACCCCTGTCAGCGAAATCGGGAAGAATGAATGAACCTCGTAACACCAATGTAGTGTTAAAAGGCAGGCACTCTTTATTCATGGCACCAGATGCATGGGGGATGGCTCCACCGAATGTGCATATCTGGCACCTGTTTCAGTCAGGTTATATAAATCAAATATATACATATTCATTACATTCATACACAATCAATAACATTCTCTCTAGTGACTGGTACAAATTCTCTCCCTTCCTATGTAAATTAATGCGCAAACTCAATTGTTCACTTCTATTGTTCTTTTTTGGGTAAGTGGTATCATTTGGGTAGGTGGTCAATGAGTCGGTGGTTGCTATCTCCCCCTACCGGAATTACCTCTTACCTACTCGGCTCTCAGTCTTGGCAGTCCTAGCCAACTTTCTCAGCCCACTACACGAAATTACCTTCCATCTTCTTCTTTTGACAGGTGCCCATTGTCTATAGTTTCAGCTACATTAATAATTACCTTAAGACTACTCTCATTGTCCTGTTGGGTGGGGCTGTACAGATGAGAACATAGCAGCATTCATGGTTGCATTTTGTAGTTAACTGATTCGATCCCATCACCCCAATGCTGAAAACTAAGATACATAACAATTTCATCATCATTTTGGTTACACCCCCAGGTCTTTTTCCACCAGGCAGCTTTCCAGCCACTCTTCCTCACACCTGTAGCATTGCATGGGGTTGTTGTGACCCCAGTGCAGGACCTGGCACTTGGCCTTGTTGAACCTCATACAGTTGGCCTCGGCCCATCGGACCAGCCTGTCCAGGTCCCTCTGCAGAGCCCTCCTCCCCTTGAGCAGATCAACACTCCCACCCAGTTTGGTGTCATCTGCTAACTTACTGAGGGCACACTCAATCCCCTTGTCCAGGTCATTGATAAAGAGATTAAACAAGACTGGCCCTAGTACTGAGCCCTGGGGAACACCGCTTATGACCAGCCACCGACTGGATTTAACTCCATTGACCACAACGGCCATCCAGCCAGTTTTCCACCCAGTGCAGAGTTTACCCATCCAAGCCATCAGCTGCCAGCTTCTCTAGGAGAATGCTGTGGGAAACTGTGTCAAAGGCTTTGCTGAAGTCCAGGTTTGTTTGGATTGTAAGATCTTCAAAGCATTAATTACTTTTGCCTAAAACAAAAGGGTTGAATTTTCATATGTTTTAATCCAATAATAAATAATCTGTCATTGGCTGTCCCTGAGTGACATAAAAAAGACCAAATTTTGCTGTGTTCTCTTAATTCACTTTGAGAAAAAAAGATATGTGAAAACTTACTTGGCTTATAGAGGACACTGCTTATTATCTGAACACCTGCGGAGGAGAAAAAATTTGCAAAGTGGGAAAATCTATGAATTATTACAAAAGAATCTCAAATTTGATTTGTTTTTTTATTGTATTATTTCTATGTAACAACATATTATTTCTTACAGCCCCCCTCCCCAGTATAGACTAATAAAGTAGCTAATCATCTCCTATGTCTAAACAAATCACAAATATTTCCACAGGTCTTAATCTTTCTTGGTAAACATTACATGAAAAGGGATTAATCTAAGCAGAAGTATTTTCTGATACAGCATTAATTTGCCATTTCGTACTGTGACCAGTATAGCAACCAAGGATGTATTAATGCCGCCTTCAATAATGTCTGGGAAAGATTTTATTTTTCCTATTCCTCTGGAAATGTCTGCAAGCTGCTTCTTTATGAAATCACAACATGATTTTAATGTCTGGATGCTTTGACTCCTTGTGGAAAATGATGGAGCTGGAATAAACTACAGAATAGTGGTGTTTATTCAAACTAAAACAATTTCTAATGATGGTTGGGGAGGAAGAATTTGAGATTTCTAGTCCATAATGAGCCAAGGGAAGGCATGGAACAGCTTTCCTCTTCCTTTACCTGTCATCTGAGAGATGTAATTTGCTTCTCCATTCCAGCTGTTTGGCAAGGGGAAGGAATGAGTCAGCAAAGAGCATCTGCTCCTTTGCCTCAGGATCCAAAGTGAGCTGGAGGCAGAAAAGCAAGGACAGAGGTGTCATTTTTCCACCCTTCCCTTCCCTTTGTGATTTGTAATCCATGAGCTTGAGTCATTCCATAGGTCCCTGATTTGCTCTGTGTGCAAATCGGGAGACAGAAATACAGTAATATAGGTTGGAAAAAAGTGATTGTATCTGACATGCATAGGAGTGAAACTGCGCATCTGTAATGCTGTGGATAAAGCACCATTCTTAGGACAATCTGGAGAAGGAAAATCTAATTCTGATGCCGCTGAGAAGAGCTGTTTGGGGGCTTTAACCTCAAGCTTTGGAAATCTGTTCTTGTTACAGCGTATGTGTATTATGTATTTATAATCCAGCTGATCCAAGGTGTATGATTACAAGTGACTGTTCTCCAGATTGGAAAAAGTAATTTCCTGCAGCGTTCTATCTGGAAGTTTTAACATTTTGTTCATGGGGTACTGAGGGGGAAAAGTGAGGTCTCATAATGCTCTACTCTGGTCATAATATTGCCTGGTAAGAGGGCTACTCCTCACATCCAGAGATTACCATTTCAGGGGCAGCTTAGATCTCAGCTTGGTTGATTTGGACAAATCCCTGCTCAAAGTGTTGGCTCTGTTGAAGGGAGGTTAAAGGGTTAACAAAAGGACCTTTGTGAAGGCAACTGTAGATCCATCTTAAATTGCTAGCTATCTTAAATTGTGTTTTAGATTAACTTACTAATCATATGAAGTAAACTATGGATAAGAGACTAACACTGTAGGGAATGTGGAAGAGGAGAGATTAGTAGGAGATGGCCCATCTTTGTTGTAGGCCTTGGAAGGCCTGTAGGAGAAGAAAGCATCTGGCACTTTGTCGATATGAGGATAGCCAAGGATGGGGAGCCGGTTGGTACCTGGCTGTGTTGTTCTGACAGTGGAATCAGGGGGGTAGAAGCTGAAGTTCACCGAAAGGAAGAAGAGGAGGGGATGAAGTAAACGACCCCTGAAGACCACCGACTCAAATCACTGAGCATGTGCGGTCGGGAGGGACTTATGGAAATGACCTCTTGAAACTAATTTTAATACGAAGCGGGGACAGGTTATGCCTATGTATAGGCGTATTGGGAAACTTCATGTATATGTAACACTTTGCTGCATATAAACAGGACAAGCTGCCGTGTTGTGGTGCGCACGACTTTGGTGGGACTACCCCCCGTGCTGCCCAGTGCTGAATAAACATACCTACTTTACAATCTTACAGACTGTGGAGTCCGTTTTCCGCACGTCAGTTGGCGAGCCAGGCAGGAGAGACTCTCTGCTCGACCGAGGGATCGACTGTGGAGCGGATGCCCCTGGGCGCGCCCCGAGCACTTTCCTCGGAGGAGCCTCCGCTGCCGGCCGCTCACCGGGGGAGCAGACAAGAACCTCCTGAAGCCGCGGAAAAAAACGGTATGTTTTATGGGAAAGGCCTGTAAGTCGTATGCATGGCCGGGGCTGCTGGTAAATCGCGCAGAGACGTCTGGCGTGCAGCGTCGTCCCCGTGTGGAAGGGGGGCACCTGGGCCGATAGAGGGGCTAAGGAGGGTACCCGGGCCGATAGAGCCGCTAGCGATCTTGGGAGTAGATCGAGCAAATCTGAGGTCACCGCTGCATCCCGGTGTCGGGAGCCAGGAAGGACCTGCTAATGACCGTAGAAGAAGCAGCAGAAGGGTAAACAGACCTCCTCGCAATTGCGCTTGGGTTTCATATTTGCAGCTGCTGAATGGATGTTAACTGGAGTGATAATTGTACCATTTGAATGCCTGGGAATTTTATGTTAAAAGTCTATTATCTTCGTGTGTGTGTGTGTTTGAGACACAGCATCGCTGTGAATTGAGTGGTGCACTTTGTTATTTAGTACGTGCTCTTGGTATTGGTACACTTATGTAACGCCCATAAGTTTTGTACTTTTGGCAATACGGATTTATTGATGCTGAACTCGGATACTGGCTTGTTGACACTGAATGTGGATATACCTGTCAGGCATTGGAAAATTGATAATTAAGTGTGAATGAGCCGAGTTAACTCTGGTGTGATTGGTGAATGAATGAGTAACTGAGACATGATACGATTGTAAAGTGAGTGTGGGAAATCTGGAGAACTGTGCATTTCGTTGTGAAAATGAATGTGAAATCTCCTTAACTAAGATTTGCCTTGTTTATGTGAAACCTCTTTGTCTAGAAATTGCCTTGTCTAACGAATAGGGTGTAATATAGTCAAGATTTTTTGTGCTGTTTTCCTGGGAAGACTCCCCCTCCTTATCTGAGT
>JADKXX010010511.1:0-102275 GCA_017310255.1 Butorides virescens | reverse complement strand
TGCAATAATGCACTGTAAGGCACACCAGTCAGGTAAAACTGTCCCCACAACAAGTAATCAACTGGCAGATGAGGCTGCTAGAGGCTGCAGAAAAAGGCATTCTAGCTTTAGTCCTGGAAAGGGTCAGATTGTGGAGTCTGTTGTCCGCCTATCAGTAAGACTCTATTCTCTTCCTCATCATGTCACAAAAAAGGTAAAGATTAATCACTGCAATTCTCACAGTAGGATATCTCAGTTGCAGATCCACAAACCCAGAGAAGAATACAGAGTATCAGAAACCATCAGATTTGCCCCAAGTACTTTTACAATAAACTACTTAAATGTAGGTATGGATATAACAGGTGATTTTACTATCCTTATTTTTATTGGTTTCTGAGTTAGTCTGTTTTTGAGAGTAGGGGAGCTGGACTATAGGATGTTTGACCCCGAATTTTAGTAAATTTAATGACAGTCTCTCACTGAATTGTGCTTGCAATTTTTCCTTTCCAACACTCAGTTATGAGTTGGCAAGCAAAAAGTTATGCCTATCCATGGATTGAAATTCAAGCTCTCTATATGCACAAACACATTCATGACGGGGTCTGAAGAGCCCATGCTTCACACTGATTTCTGTACGTGGGCTCCTGTGACTTTGTAATAGCCCTGCATCAAATTTCCACGTTCAAATGCTATAATCTCTGCTAAGCTGATGTGCCTCAGAACCCCACTGCACACTCACAAAACCCCCATTTATTTTAAGTAATCAACTACAGATGAATCAGTATATCTGACCTATGAGTCCTCTGTATGTAGCTATGTTACTATGCTGTCGTGGTTTATCCCGGCTGGCAGCTAAGCACCACGCAGCCACTCGCTCACTCCCCCCCCTTTCTCAGTGGGATGGGGGAGAGAATCGGGAAGGAGAAAAAGGTTAGAGCCGAGGGCTGAGATAAAGACAGTTTAATAAGAGAAAATAATAATAATAGTAATAATGAGAATGATAACAAAATATACAGAATATACAGAACGAATGATGCACAACGTAATTGCTCACCACCCGCCGACCGATGCCCAGCCTGTCCTGAGCAGCGACCATTCTCCCTGCGACCGACCGACCGACTAACTGACCGACTGACTAAGCCCCCCCGAGCATGACGTTATATGGTATGGAATAGCTCTTTGGTCAGTTTGGGTTAGCTGTCCTAGCTGTGCTGTACTCCCAGCTTGTTATGCACCTGGCTGAGCAGGAGAAGCTCAAAAAGTCCGTGAGCAGTCTGAGCGCTGCTTGGCAACAACTAAAAACATCACTGTGTTATCAACATTCTTCTAGCACTAAATCCAAAGCACAGCACTATGCTAGCTTCTGTGAAGAAAATTAACTCTATCCCAGCCGAAACCAGGACATATGCTATCTTTCATATTATATACGTTTTAAAGAATCGTGTCTCTGGATTATAATAGGTAGTGTCTGAAGACATTACTTGCTCTTCCCTTAAAACTGTTTCCTCAGCCTTATCTCCATGCACACCGTGGCCAGTTCTTATGTGCTTACATAATATTAATGCTATAATTAGGTGATACAGTCATTCCATCTGTTGATTTCCCAGTATATTCAGTGAGAGCTGGAAAAATATGTAGGGAGCAACTATTTTCTGTGGAGACAACTCCTTGAAAAGAGTGTGTGACAGTTGACAAACATCAACTTACTTCTAGATGAAAAAGGTGAAAAGCTAGAAGAGCAGTTGACCCCATCTCCAGCCTCAGCTGGAACATCAGGAGCAGCAAAGACAAATCTGAAGAGCAATCACGTAATAAGAGATGCTGTAAGACAGAAAAGGTTCATGCCATTTGAGAATATCAGAGTATCAGTCTTATGGAAATTCCACAGTGTTGCTTTTCTTTCCTGAATGCTTATTATAGAAGTATGGCTAAGTGGAGTTCTTTCTTAAAGAAAAACATCCACACAAACATATTTGGAAAAAAAATTAAAAATTGTTGGATTGTTTTTCTAAAAACTGGAAAAAAAATGGGATGACAGCCTTACTTATCCCTCTGTAAACTTCATTTATCTTAATATTGACAAAGGCAAATGGCTAAAAAGATCATAGAAAGAACTTGATTTGGTGAGAAATTGCTTCCATTTTGCTTATTTTACTGATGCTAGTGAGAAGATCTGGACAAGATAGTGGCATCAGTGGACCTGGTCTTTGTTATACTTTTTTACAGAAAGCCACTTTTATGCAATGGTGAGGGAGGTTGTACCAGTAAATAAAACATGGTTATGAAAATCAGTGTCTAAAATAGGTGTACACCTTCCTAACTTTTTTAACTCTGCCTGTTGTTAGGATCCAACTTTGGATGCAAGGAAGGCCCCCTTGCTTTTCTAGCTGACCTCAGATGAGTCTGGGAGGCAGGTGGACCAACCTCTCATTTCAGGTTCAATCCCCTCAATCGAGATTAAGACACAAATGAGGTCAGATGTCTTAAATCCACAGGTTTATTAACTGTTTGGGGGGAAGAGAGAAAGCAGAGAAAGGAAAGGAAGGAAGGTAAGATAGGAAAGCAAGTGAGAAGTCCGGATAGAAGAGCACAGACAGTCACCAGTATAAGAAAGAATACTTTTGTGTTTTTGCAAAGGGAAGCCACACTGCTCAGGAAAGATAGGTGTTGTGTTGAAATGTGCTTGCAGCAATAAGAAAACTTGTAGAACAAGCTTGTAAAAATGCCTGCAGCAGCCGGACTTCTTAAGGATATGACATGCGGAAAATGGACTCCACAATCTGTAAGATTGTAAAGTAGGTATGTTTATTCAGCGCTGGGCAGCATGGGGGTAGTCCCACCAAAGTCATGCGCACGTGTGTTGTACCTTGCCTCGAAGTTATACTACAAAGTGTTACATATACATAAGATTCCCAAATATGCCTGTACATATGCATGACTTGTCCGTGCTTCATATTAAAATTAGCCCCAAGAAGTCATTTCCATAAACTCCTCCCAACTGTGCTTGCTCAGTGTCTCCTGGTGGTGGTGACAGGGGTCATGGTGGATGCAGGCCGATGACTCCTCTTCGTCACCTCTAGTAACCCCTTGTTCTTGCACAGACTCAGTTGCTCCTTGGCTCTTGTGCAAACTACAGGGTCGGTTTTAGCTGGTTCTCAAGGCAACTTCTCAATTCTTATCAAGAACTTGTACAATAGACAATAGTGAGCACAGTTTTAAGCAACATCTTCTCTACTAGGATCCCCTTTTCAGACCCCCCTTTTCTAAAAAGTTAGTAAATTCTTTTACTACACCTAATCCTAGTATAATGTTTCTTTACCTAGTATTCTTTCAAAATATTTATTAGATTCGAGCTTTCATCGTAATTGGTTTTTCTTCCACTTACTGTAAGAGCCTTCAGTGCTTTGGAAACTCCAAAAGTTACATTGAACTATTATACACATTAACACAAGTAGTAGAATAATCATAAGAGATATGACAAATTGTAGAGGGATTCTTTGAACAACAGGGCCACAATGTGTTGTGGAGCTATGTGGACAATCCAGGTGTGTGACCGATATGATAAAGAGGGCTATTCCTGGAGTTCGGTTAGCACAAACACAAAGAAGGGGGGATTGTGGATACATTCCTAGCAGAACAAGGACATCAGGTTCTGATAGGGTTGGAATGCTCTTAAAGGGGAAATGCTTAGCCAGTGTACAGGATGCTATTAAAGGGGAAATGCTTAGTTGCTAGAATGGAGAAGCAGTAACCACAAGTAGGGTAAAGTAACCAATGAGTGAGGCTTTGCTGTATATATCCAATGGCTATTAGAGGAGAAGTGTATGGACAGTGTGTTACACCTACGAAATTATTGCTTATGCTGTGTAAACCCTGCTCTGCTCTATAAGTATACCTGCATTTTGCAATAAAGTTGAAGCATTCGCTATACTCCTATGGAGACTGTGTCTGCTTTCTAAAGCTCCCCTCTTCCCTGGTTAGCCCAAACAAACTGGTTGCCCTGTTCAACAAATGGCGCCCAAACAGGGACTCAGCAGATAGACATAGTGGCGTTGATGCTGGTGCTAGAGACGTAGCGGCATTGATGCAGAAAAGGCTCCATAGTCTTTCCACGGGAAGCGAGAGCCAGAGGAGAGCTGGCGTGGACATACCCGAGTCTCAGTGACTGAAGATAGGAAAACTTAAAACTATCCCCATGCCTACGTAGCTGTGAGCATGGAATCAGCACTTGCAGCAGCGATTAAGCTACTGATTGGTATCCTCTCTAAGAGAGGGGAATCAGTAGCTTAAAAGACTTTAAGTAAGCTAGTAAACTGGGTGAGATCCCATGGATTTCTGCTCTTGCCTGTGCGTTTGTTTACTGAGAGCTGTTGGTGAGATTTGGGTGATTATATGTGGGAACTAACAGTAACCGACCGAGATAAAGACATTTGCGGCTTTAGAACTACCTGGTGGACTGTCATGAACACCTTAAAAGACATTGCGTGCAGAGATGAAATTAGCAGCCACAGCAGTACAGGCATTAACTCCACCGGTGAAGCACTAGCCACGAAAAACCAATGCAGATGCTTACCTGGCTGATGCAAAGCCATTTTTTGGCGAGGGGGACCATGCCATCAGCGCCTCCTGAGGAACAGGAAGCTGAGTCAGAAATGGACAAACCTATGATTATTGAGACAGTATTTCCCCCTCTGCCTCTTATTCCACCTTTGCCAGAGACATTCTCTCCTGTTGAGGCGCAGGTGATTAGAGAAGAATTGTGTAAGCAAAGTCAAGAAACGCAAAAAAAAAAAAAATCATTCAGAAGTGAGCCGACTTGTCTCCAACTCGATCCGGAGATGGTCTGTCTGACGCAGATGTGTTGTTCTTACGAACTGAGATGTCTAGGCATAATGCTGAAGCGCAAAAGCTGATAGATCGTTTGGTTCTCCTGTCTGTGCAGGACAATGAGATTTTACCATGGCTGAAAGAGTTAACAGAGCAAATGGCAAAAGTCCAAAAAGCCCTTGATGAAGACTGGTATGCAGGAATGCGACCACTAATTGCGCCTGAAGGAGAAGAAAAACTAGGGAGGATAGTTGAAGAAGAGCAAAGAGAATTAGAACATTGGAGGAGGACATGTGATGAGAACCAGGCAGGGCAAGCTCTGACCTCAGGGTGCAACTCACATAATTCCATCACTTTCCCTAAACCACAGGGCTCAGATAGGGACCCCCTGATCCGATTCAATGGTGGCATGGAGTAATTCGAAATGCAATCATCGAACGGGACTTTATGCCTAATGCTACTGCCTTCCCTGTTCAGGTGATAGGGTGACATTTTGAGTGATGGTGTCTGTCTTTCTAAGTAACCGTTACGTGTGATGGAGCCCTGCTTTCCTGGGGATGGCGGAACACCTACCTGCCCATGGGGAGTGGTGAATGAATTCCTTGCTCTGCTTTGCTTTGCTTGCATGCGTGGTTTTTTACTTTACCTATTAAACTGTCTTTATCTCAAGCGGGGAGTGAGCGAGTGGCTGCATGGTGCTTACCCCGACAATCCCTTTTGGCATGAAATGCGTATCTGAAAACACGGAGTTGACAGAATCGGAGTTAGATTTTAACCGAGTAGTTTTTAAGATACTCTCAGCAATGATATGGGACTCAAAGGGTTTGAGATAATGACAGGTTTGATTGGAATGTGCTAGATCGAATTTATAGCTGTTATTGCTTTTTAACTATTAATCAGCAGGCTCCTGTGCTTGCGATGGGACTTGCTTGCCTTACTGTATATTAGAGTCCAGTGCTCGTTAGTTGCTGTTTTTTGCTTTTGCTGCTTGCTGTACCACTGTACTGCTTATCATTTCACTGTGCTATGCCTGGGAACATTTTGATAACCACCATGGTGATGTGCCTGGGCTGGCAGATGGCCAGGGCATCGCTGCTGTTTCTGTGCTGCTGTGCTGGACAGGCTGTGGATAAGTCCAAGCCAGAGCAGGGGCAAGAGGAGGAGTTCATAGCAGTGCTAAACCCTAAGGTCTGGTCCAAAGAGACCAGGGGTGGAGATTGTAATGAATATACCTTTAAATTGTTGTAACCCATTATTTGAGTTGCATGTTCTAGGAATTACTATAGCAAGAGCCACCTGAACCACCGGAGGACAAGCCTTACAAGAAGCAGTGCAAGTGCAGCAGTGACCTGACCTGAGCTGGCTTTGGTGCCCAGTTACTCCATGCAACACACCACCTCTCCTGTCCTGAGTGACCAGCATAAGTGATGGAGCCCAAAGTCATGGACTAAATTAACTCAATGGACATTTTGTGGACATTTCTGGACATCTTACAAGGGCAGTCCATAGACTAAGGGAATGATATCTGTGTAATATTTTAAAGGCTAGGAAAGGGGTTGCCGTTAATGAAGATGTACTGGATGTGTGGGGTTTGATCAAGCTTTGCCAGATATCCCTGTATCTGTACTTCTTTGCAATTTGAAGAGATCACCTTTTGCCTTGCTACTACAAGTCCCTGCTTGGCAAAAAGAAAAAGGGGGAGAAGTCGGTATGTTACCCATAAGTGCCAAGCAGGTTTCAGGTTGACAGAGGGAAGCCAAGCAGGCTTCAGGACAACAGAGGGAACAGAAGCCATGGTGCACGGTATTAGAATGGATGTTTTCTGCCTCATACTGCTCCAAAAATATTTGGCTTTAATGGTCGAGGCTACACTTGTGTCTTCATAGGTTCCGGACCTCTCTGGGTACCAAGCAAGTGGACACGGCCTGTGGTACAAACACCTAACAACCATAACCTGAGAAAGGAAAAAGACCAGAACAAAC
Source organism: Butorides virescens (assembly GCA_017310255.1). Taxonomy (NCBI): domain Eukaryota; kingdom Metazoa; phylum Chordata; class Aves; order Pelecaniformes; family Ardeidae; genus Butorides; species Butorides virescens. The sequence goes on along the minus strand of JADKXX010010511.1, from coordinate 95,487 downwards.
AGGATGACATGGAAATTGGCATGGCTAATCTGCTGGAGGGTACAATTCCTGGGGGAAGTAGAAGTAAATGGGTTAATGACAAAGATTTCACCAAGATTTAACATCTGGGTCACGTTAGCCAATATTACAGGCCAGAGCTCCATTTGTCTGAGTTTGGCCACCCCAAGGGGTCCATTTCATACATGTCTAATAGGAACCCCGGTGTGGAGACCTGAGGAGTTCTGGAGTTATGTTAGAAATAAGTCTGTTTTGAATTTTACCGTAGCTGATGCGACCCTAGCAACCCCAGGGCTATCCCCACAACAGTGGGATGGAGAATGGCAAGCAAAAAAATGTGGAAAACTTGAATGTTACTCTGATGTCCCCTCTGGAAGAGCCAGACCTACTGGGGTGTCTTAATGCCTCATCAGTTGGGAAACAAACTGTGTGGTTTAGTTTTGAGTTGCCCTCAATACTGACCGTAAGAACTGGGCAACCATGGACTCCACCCTCCATCCTGGGGATGTTTACACGGCTCTTTACTCAAAGCTCAACCAGACAGGACAGCCGGTGCGGAAATTGCCGCCGGGCATATTTTTAATATGCGGTGACCAGGCCTGGAATGGAATCCCTAAAGGTCTGCATGGGGGACCATGCTACCTGGGGAAATTGGCTCTATTTCACCCCAGCTTGATAAACCTCATGCAGTGGTCAACGAGTAACATTGGTTATAGATCAAAGAGAGAAATCCATGAGTTAGTTTGCAACAACGAAGGAAACCCCAAGTTTTGGCCAACAACCCGTACAGTGTTCACTTCCCTTTTTATCCCAGGGGCCACGGCAACCAGAGCCATGACTTCTTTGAAACAGTTAGCATGTTGGGTTAGAGATGAACTAAACACCACTAGCCAAGCTTTAGATGAGCTATCACAAGATGTAGTTAGCGTTAATCATGCTGTGCTTCAAAATTGAGCTGCTATTTATTTTTTGCTGCATGCACAAAGGCATGGGTGTGAAGAATTTGAAGGAATGTGCTGTATGAATTTGTCTGACCATTCTGAATCCATCCACAAGAAATTAACTGAGCTGAAAAATAATTTGCATAACTTGAAAGAATCAGACAACCCTCTGGGGGACTGGCTCAGCCAGTTTGGTATATCAGGATAGTTCGTTGAAAAAGGTTTGACCCTTGTAGTAATAATTATAGTAGTTTGCATAGTATTTGGCTGCTTGCTATCGTGTACTAAGAAAATAATGTCGTGCTTAATTGAACAGATCTGGATTGTCCAAAAAGAGAAGAATGGCCCCCCAGATGGGACACCGCTTGTGAGTCTCGACAGATCCGTGGGATCATGGGACTGAGGGATTCTTGGGGAGAACTTCTGATCCCTGGACCGAGAGATTCTAAGCGAGTTCCCTGGAAAGGTAATGAGGTACAACAACCCTGGATTGTCCAAAAAGAAAAAGGGGGAATTGTAGAGGGATTTCTTGAACAACAGGGCCACAATGTGGACAATCCAGATGTTTGACTGATCATAGAATCATAGAATCATAGAATGTTTTGGGTTAGAAGGGACCACTAGAGGTCATCGAGTCCAACCCCCCTGCAGTGAGCAGGGACACTGCTGACTAGATCAGGCTGCTCAGAGCCCCATCCAACCTGGCCTTGAATGTTTCCAGGGATGGGGCCTCCACTACCTCTCTGGGCAACCTGTTCCAGTGGTTTACCACCCTCATTGTAAAGAATTTTTTCCTTATATCTAGCCTAAACCTACCCTGATTTATTTTAAAACCATTACCCCTTGTCCTAACACAGCTGGCCCTACTAAAAAGATTTTCCCCATCTTTCCTATAGGCCCCCTTTAGGTATTGAAAGGCCGCAATCAGGTCTCCCCGCAGCCTTCTTTTCTCTAGACTGAACAACCCCAACTCTCTCAGCCTGTCCTCATAGGAGAGGTGCTCCAGCCCTCGGATCATTTTTGTAGCCCTCTTCTGGACCCGCTCCAACAGTTCCATGTCCTTCTTGTGCTGAGGGCTCCAGAGCTGGACGCAGTACTCCAGGTGAGGTCTCACCAGAGCTGAGTAGAGGGGCAGGATTACCTCCCTCGACCTGCTGGCCATGCTCCTCCTGATGCAGCCCAGAGTACGGTTGGCCTTCTGGGCTGCCAGCGCACATTGCTGGCTCATGTCCAGCTTTGTATCCATCAGCACCCCCAAGTCCCTCTCGGCATATGATAAAGATATGATAAAGATAAAGATAAAGATAAAGATAAAGATAAAGATATGATAAAGAGGGCTATTCCTGGAGTTCGGTTAGCACAAACACAAAGAAGGGGGGATTGTGGATACATTCCTAGCAGAACAAGGACATCAGGTTCTGATAGGGTTGGAATGCTCTTAAAGGGGAAATGCTTAGCCAGTGTACAGGATGCTATTAAAGGGGAAATGCTTAGTTGCTAGAATGGAGAAGCAGTAACCACAAGTAGGGTAAAGTAACCAATGAGTGAGGCTTTGCTGTATATATCCAATGGCTATTAGAGGAGAAGTGTATGGACAGTGTGTTACACCTACGAAATTATTGCTTATGCTGTGTAAACCCTGCTCTGCTCTATAAGTATACCTGCATTTTGCAATAAAGTTGAAGCATTCGCTATACTCCTATGGAGACTGTGTCTGCTTTCTAAAGCTCCCCTCTTCCCTGGTTAGCCCAAACAAACTGGTCGCGCTGTTCAACAACAAATAGCCAGGTTAAATTTGGCTACCAGGAAGTCAATTTTTCAAATATCCCTGTCCAAGATGTATCGTCTTTTGCAACTTCATGTAAGATGTGCATTTGTTCTCATACTTTATGTACATCGGCAATTATCCCTCTTGATTTGTCAATATAGCTACAACAGTTTTTGTTGATTAGGGTGCAAACCCCTCCCATCTGTGCTGTTATAACAACTAAAGCTTTGCGATTTTGGCATACTATCTCTTAACGAGTTTATTTCAGTTTGTAATGATAATGTTGCATCTATAGTATAGTTACTGATGATTTCTACTTCTGCTGAGATGTTAACGATAGCTTGTTCTAGCTGGATTACACCTAATAAGGGAATGAGGGCTCTTACAATGCTATGATACCTAGTATTGCTAGTTTGCTAGGTTGCTAGTGGGTTAACATTCTTCTTTCCAATTTTCTTCCATGTACCCCTCACTATTCCTTTTAATTCAGTACCATTATAGACACTCATTCAGGGAACTAATACTCCTGCAGTAGACTCCCTTGTCCACTTGCCTGGCAGTTGTTTCCTAGCTTGCAGATCACCACACAACCACTACCCATTTGGCAAATCACACATTTATCGCCATTTATCACTATTATTACATTAGTGGTACATCTGCCCATTCGTAAGTACCTACGCTGTCTGTATAGTTTCCACAAGTGTTTGGGTTCTCCATCAGGTGTGCTGTCTTTAGCCGAATAGCTGGCCAGTTCCCTTAACTGTGAGTGAGATGTCCTAAGTTTGGTCTGTTAGTATAATCAACATAAAGCACACTATCATTCAATAACATCAACTGATATCTAGTATCCTGTAAGAAACTCTGTTTTTGTTTACATTGATAAGTTGTATTAAGCACACTATAGGGGTTCCAATTTGTCCAGTTCCATACAGGGACACCTAAGAGTGAATCATGATACTGGTCTGCGGTTCCACAAATCCAACAGTTGGAGATGTTTGTAAAAGGGCTAAGGGAAGAGACTGAGGCCAGGCTAAGTTTGCTTCTTGTCCCAGTTTCACAATTTTTTCCACTTGACTGAGGGCAGTATGGGGTATGAACTTGCTAATTTATATCCAAATGGCAGCTAATTTGTACCACTTTTGAGGTAAAATGTGGTCCTCTGTCAGAGGATATAGTGGCTGGAACCCCAAAACGTGGTATTATCTCCTGCATTAATACTTTAGTTACCTCCCAAGTCTTAGCTGTTCTAGTTGGGCATGCTTCCAGCCAACCTGAAAAGGTATCAGTTAGTACCAATAAATATTGATACCCCCCCTTTTCTTGGGAGTTCTGTAAAATCAATCTGCCATTGTTGTCCAGGCCCATTGCCTTTTCCAATTTGGCCCATTTCTGGCCTGGGGTTATTTTTGGGATTGGTCTGAAGGCAAAGGTTGCACTGTCTCACCATGGTGTGTAAAGTTTCTGGACACAATTTCTCTGATTAAATGTCTATATAGGGCCTCTGTCCCTCGATGCCTTTTTCTATGTTTTTCCCTTACCAAATGCCATATTAGGCAGGAGGGAATGATTAGTTTTCCTTGTGGGGTGTGAGCCCATCCTTCTTTGTTTTACGACCCTTCTGGATCCGTGATAAGCTTCTGATCTTCCTTGGTATATTCTGACTTACCTTCTAGGGAAATTTTCCCATCACGGACAAAAGCCCCTTCTGGTTTTACCTCTGTTTTGGCTACTTGTTTTGCCTCTCTGTCTGCCAGCTCATTTTTTCTTTCCAATTCTGAGCTCACTCTCTGGTGTGCCTTAATGTGCATAATCGCCACTTTTTCAGGGAGTTGGACTGCCTCCAGAAGTTTCAAGATCTCCTCTGCATGCTTGATATTTTTTCCCCAAGAATTTAATAGTCCTCTCTCCTTCCAGATTGTTCCATGCGTATGTGTGACCCCAAAGGCATATTTTGAGTCTGTATAGATATTCAGAGTTTTGCCTTGGGCCAATTCTAAAGCACGAGTCAGAGCAATTATTTCTGCCTTCTGTGCAGAGGCATTCATGGGTAGAGGTCCTGACTCTATTACCTTTTGACTGGTGGTAATGGCATATCCCACATGTCTCTTACCACTTAAGACATAGCTGCTTCCATCTGTAAACTATTTTTCCCTTTTTCCATGGGGCTATCTCTCAGATCTGGGCAGTTTGCATATGTTGCTTCAATGGTCTCCAAGCAGTCATGATGCACTGGCCCTCCTGTGTTCCCACTGAGGAAAGAAGCTGGGTTGACAATGTTAGTAACTACGATCTCCACATCATCTTATTCTACCAGTATAGATCAGGAATCTCTGTGGAGAGAACTATTGTTCACCCTTTGCTTCCAGCACTGCTAATACTGTTTGGGACACCAAGACAGTCATTTTCTGGCCCAGAGTAAATTTTCGGGCCTCTTGTATGTTTAATATTACGGCTGCAACCACTCGCAGGCATCCAGGCCAACCCTTTGCAGTTACATCCAATTGTTTGGAGAAGTAGGCGACTGCTCATCGATATGGGCTCAGATCTTGTGCTAATATTCTTAGGGCAATCCCTTGCTTCTCATGGGAGAAAAGGAAAAACAGCTCACTTACGTCTGGAAGCTGGGGCCGATGTCAAAGCCTTTTTCAGTAATTCAAAGGCTTGCGTGGTCTCCTTGTTCCATTTAAAGTGTTCCTGTCCAATAGCTATTCGTGCATATAGTGGTTTAACAAGCAGTCCATAATTATAGATCCACAGTCGACACCACCCGGTCATTCCCAAGAAAGTCCATAACTTTTTCACTGTCTGGGGTCTCTGAGTTTGGCAGATTGCCTCCTTGCGGGCCTGTCCCAAAGTTCTTTGTCCAGCACTAATTTTATAGCCCAAATAAATCACTTTGTGCTGCATTACTTGGGCCTTCTTCTTAGATACCCGGTACCCTTGGAGCCGCAAAAAAATTTAGTAGACTCACCGTCCAGGCCATACAATTGTCCTCTGTTTGGTGGCGAAAAAGATATCATCACATATTGTAACAGTTTCCCTTCTTTAGACGGCATTTCCCAAGATTACAAGTCTTTTGCGAGCTGATTGCCAAAGATGGTAGGACTGTCCTTAAATCCTTGCGGCAACACTGTCCAAGTGAGCTGTCTTGCAACCACTTTTGGGGTTTTCCCATTCAAATGCAAATAATTTTTGGCTGGCTTCATGGAGAAGGAGGCAAAAGAAGGCATCCTTTAGATCTAGAATGGTAAATCAAGTTAGTTCTGGTGTTAACACAGTCAACAGGGTATATGGATTTGCCACTACTGGGTAAAGATCTTCACTTATCTTATTTACAGCTCGTAAGTCCTGGACCACTCGATGTGACCTGTCAGGTTTACGAACAGGTAATATAGCGGTGTTAAAATCAGATTCGCACTCCTTTAGTAATCCTAATTGTAGAAATTTTCCAATCACTGGCTGGATTCCTTCCCTGTCTTCCTTTAAGGGATTATTACTTAACTCTTGCCAGTTGCCAGCCTTCTTTGAGTCTAACTTCAACAGGTGGTGCATTTTTTCGCTCTTCCAGGTACATCAGTGGCCCATACACCAGGATAAACCTGGTTTAGGATTTCCTCACTAATCTTTCCTTCTGTGGGGAGACTGGTTAAAAAAATAGATTCAGTACTTGAACATATTGCTGATCTTTTACCTCCAGAGTAATTTCTCCTTTTTCAAATGTAATTTTTGCACCCAATTGTTTCAACAAATCCCTTCTCAAGAGTGCCTTTGGGATATACAGAAATTTGTGGATGCAACATTGTTTTCCCAATTTATACTTTAAAGGTTTACAAAAATATGCCTTTTCACTTTAGCCAGTTGCCCCTTTTACCATGATGTAGCCATTTCCCCGGGACACCAAAGCTTGATTTAAAACGGAGTATGTCTCCCCTGTGTCCCTTCCCTAGCTTCATTATAACCAGTGGATCTGCTAGGGTAGATTCCCCAGGTCCTCTTCAATCTTCCATCATATGGGCCACTATTCTTTCTGTATGGTGGGTTCGCCCTTGCTCCTTGTTCTTTGGACATTCCTTTTCCAGTGACTGACTTTCTTGCACAGCACACATTGATCCTTGCCTAATCAGGGCTGTCCTTGCTTAGGTCTCCTTCCTTCCTCTTCCCTAACAACTGCCACCATTCTTCTCTGTCCTTGCCTGCATCCTTCCTTTCTATTACTAAACACCCTCCACGCTTCATCCAGTAACACTTCCAAGTTCCTGTTTTCTGTGGGATGCAACTTCTGGAGTTTACACCTAATATCTCCTGTTCCAGGGAAACTATTTGTTGTATCCCTACCTCTGACCTGGGATCCAACAGTGTGCTGCGGTGAATTACATCCCTCAATCGATCCAAGAGTTCAGATGGGAACGTGGAAGGACCTTGTTTAATTGTATATAATGCTGACTAATTTATGGTTTTGGGGATCACCCTCTCCATCCCCTTCAAAATCCACTCCTGATACACCTGCAATCTTTCCATATGCACAGTCCTATTCGCATCCCACTTTGGATCCTGGAGAGGGAAATACTCTTTTACGTCCCCTCCTGTAGTCTTATAATGACCTTCAGCCAAATTCCCTGCCATTTTTAAAATCAATTGTTTCTCTGTCTTGGTCATGAATTCTAATAATAATTGTATATCATTCCAATCAGGGTTGTGTTGTTTTATAATAAACTGAAAATGTTTAGTTACACTTACTGGATCATCCCTGTAATCTTTTGCAACCCTTTTTCATACTTCTAAATCGGTGGTGGAAAAAGGTACCTTAATTAGTATTGTCCCGCCATCAGGCCCTCGAATGGGTGCTTGTAAGGCTGCTGGGGCAGATTTCTTCCTAGTATGGGAAGACACAGGGCTGTTCGAGGGGGTGAAGTTTCTGTCAGTGTCCGATTCCTGTTCCTGTGGTCTTGTGCTGGTGCCTGGTGAATTTTATTTCTTTTAGTACACCTTTGTCAAATACTACATGCCGAGCAACACCGCCTCTGTTTACCTCTAAGTTCTTTGTTTTCTCGCTCAAGTGTGAGTACCATGGGGTCCTGTGATGGTACCATTCCGCAGTCCCTTTGCCACTCCAGATGGTTTCAGAGGGTGAAAAACATGTCTGCATATGAAACTTCATCCCATTTTCCTTGTCTGCTTTCTAATTTTAGAGGATACTGCTTAATCATTACCGGAGTCAATCCGGGTTTCAAGTCAATTTTCACAGGCTCAGCTCTTTTGGATCTACCTGGAACTTCTCTGGCCCAAACAATTGGAATTTCTGCATTATCTACTACTGTCAGTATGAAATTCTTTTTGAGGTTGGTGTCCTGCAACAATAAAGCTTCTACCTCGATATATTTAGTTTTTGGAATTAAAATTCACTGCCCTTAAATTTGATTTCTGCTTCCAATTTTTCAAGCAGATCCCTTCCCAACAATGGCCTGGGGAAGTTAGGCAAATACAGGAACTGATGGGTGACCCATCACTTTCCAAATTTCATTGTCAAAGGCTTAAAGAGCAGCCTAACTTCACGAATTCCTGTCTCACCAACAATGCTTATATTTTCAGAACTCAATTCCCCTTCTAAGGTATTTAAAAAAGAATAAATGGGTTTTGTATCTACTAAGAATTAAATTTTCTCTTCTTCCAGCTTGACTGTAACCAGCAGCCATGTTAACAAACGTGATCTCGCTCCACTTTATAAGATCTTCTGTTCTCTCTATAGTTATTTACAATTAAATAGTCCTGAACATAATTTTCTATTTTTTCTTCCATTAGGGAGGAGAGGAACAGATCTATTCCTCATGTTATATTTCAATAGGATCTGCATGAGAATAAAAAATTGTTCTCCAGTTGCACTGGTGAAACCTGGAATGATCCTAGGACTGAATTTCTCAGTTCAGTGTCAGCTGACTCCTCTTTCCACATCCTACCATGCTGTGCCTACAGTTACCTCTATACAGGCACTGATCAGTCAGTATTTCTTATTATGCAGACTTTGCACACGCAGAAGAGAGTTTTAAGAAGTAGCAGAATTTTTTTCTAGAGCAGTTATTCCTTGTGTATTAGTAGAGCAATAAAACATAATTAATCATGAGTCCTTATCAACAAAATACTTGTTGTTAAATTTCACAGACACTGCACATCCCTATTTGTCTGTTATTTTCCCTCGTGTCTCTCCAGTGTGTACTGTTTTTATTTATTCTGAACAACTAGTCTCAGACTAAATTAAACAATCCACTATGACCTAAATTGCCAAGTGTTACCTAGGGTTTTTTTGTTTAATTAAAAACACTTGAAAGATTCTAACTAAAAAGGCCAGAGAATATTAATCAAAGGAAATGCTGTCTAAAAAAGTAATTGCTTACTTGTTGTGGGCAGCTCAGGTTAAATATCTCAAAGGAACAGCCACATTTGAAATCTTGACATTTCAGCTAAACTACTGTTTCTGAAAGGAAGAAGGCTTTTTCAGTAATTGGATTCAGTAATATCTAAATGTACTATTTATGTTGCTTTATCTGAGGTCCAATTACCACGCTACTTTTTTCTTTACACAAGCTGTTACCTAAGTATTCTTTAAGCCAAAGACTGCAGACAAACATTTCCATTTTTGGTTTTTTCAGTTAGGAATTTAGTCTGCTGCTGATTAAAAATTATATTTAGGGGTTAGTCTGGAAATATTCTAGAGGTATTGTTTATAGAGTGGCAAGCAAGCAAAATGGTTTATATCTACATCTATATATCAAATCTTCTCCCAGAAGTTTCTAAAATATTTAAGTGTCTGTATAAGGATTTTGTGACTCTATGTATTGGATAACATTTACTACCGCTCTTAATAAAATATAACCATATCTGGTGTTGAATAAGTTGTCTGGATAACACAGCACATGACACCTTGCTGCAGTGTAGGATGGAAAGGAGACTGTCAGTTCATTTGAAACCTCAACAAAATTTAAGAAGAACAGATGTCATCTAAACAGAAATTAAAAGCAAGCTGAGTATTGACATGGATATTTTTGCAAAGGAAATTCCGTGATTCTAAAGTGTCTGCCTTTTTCTGTTGTTTTTAATCTCTTTCAAAACAAGATAATCTCTGCTAAATTTTAAAGCCTCAAAATATCATATGGTGATATCAGAGCTATTTAACAAGGAATCAAAAGGATGAACAGTCAACAACTGAAGATAAAAATCTGTATGTCTGTGAACAGTATGTCATATGTGCCCTCAAAAAAGTAAACTTGCTAAGTGCTCCAGATCTGTTATCCAGTCTTTTATCTTTTTATTGTGGCTAATGTTCACACACTTAATTACAACAGATTCCTTTTTAAAATGCCATGCATGAAAGTTAACAGGGAATACTCACTGCATAAACTGGCATTCCCTTGGCCTAAATATCTTGCCTATATGGACCTTTTATAGCAAGAAATGTGAGCATATGATTGGACTTGAGGCGATTAAAGGTCTTTTCCAACCTTCCAACAATGATAACAATAACAAATAACAAAAACTTTTAGATTATCAGCCCATGCCCTGACCAAACTGACCCAGATCAAATATACAGACTAGGAAAGAGTATTGCTTTCTCTTAATCAAGCAGATGACAGGATAGCCAGTCCAAGAGAGCATAGAGTCAAATGCAGACTTTGTATTTTGAAGTAGGTAGTGATTATTCCTGTTTTAGAACAAGCAGATCAATTGTGTGACATCCATTCTGTGCAGGTTTGCCTGTAGGACAAGCACGCACACAGATACTGTTACAAGGAAGAAATGAAGTCCAGATAGATGATAAGATCACTTTTCAGTATAGGGAATGTTATTGCTTTATTTGCTTCCAGAATGCTTACCCCTTAATTGAACTATTAATAATGGCATGAGAAACACCACAATGGGAAAAAGTCAAGGATCCACAGTAGATGATATGAACAATTTCCAAATCAGAAACATGGCCTGCTCAACAATGATGGTTTTAGAAACAAAAGATACTTTCAAGTAGCTAAATAACTTACTTTTATATAATCGGTTACCCATTCACCATAGTATATATTATTGTGCCTTACTGGAGGCCCTAGCTTGTATAAAGTATCATGGTGAACAAAATGTAAGCTACAGTAGAACTGAGCAAAAGTTGTCCTTTATGTAAATCCCTTTTGCAATTGTAACTTTATGCAAAAGTACAGTTTTAATGAAGTTATTACAGTTGCAAATGCAGGATGATTAGTTGTGTTGGATAAATGAATTGTGGACAAGAATGGAAAATTCAGAATGCTTTATCATTCAAGTTAGTGTCTGTTTAATTCAGCCATCTCTATTTTTCCGGTATTTGAAAAAATTAAAAATTCCCTTGGTGGTGTTTCCCTTTTCACCTGCTCTATCTTCAGACATATTTTGAAACAGTTAGAAGAAAGTTCACTGATCATGAGCAGCTGATCTAAAGATATTCTATTCTGTAATTCGATCAGTGGTATCAATATGTACAATTTCTAAAGGAATAGTAGGTTTTACTGGATAGTAGGTTTAACCGGATTTATATAGGTTCATTCCTTGAAAATGAGTTTTATTTCCTTAAAATGGGACATTAAATCATTATGTCTTGATTTATAACTCATGAGATAGAACTTCATTATTAATGACAAATTCAATAAAAAGCAATTTTTGCTGCAGATATGAAAACTGATAAGCACAAATAAGCATAGTATGATCCATTTGCTTTCTCAATGTTTGTGTAAAATGCGCAGGAGGAATATAGTTTCTTATAACTTCTTAAGAGATTCTAAAATTATTTGCACTCATATTTAGGATTAGAAAGTTTTCCTAGCTGATGGTGATTGCAGTATGAGATACATAGCAAATTCACAATGTGGTGCAGACCATAGCTGCCTTCAGCAGTTACTTACTGTACTCACAGAATTGTTAGTATTTTTGCATACATCATGCTGTAGCATGCATGTCAGCCACCCCAGAAGAGACCACACCAGATTGGGACACAGTACAGAACTGTGGCTTCACTGAAGTTGGGGAATCCAGGAGGTGCTTTGGGTGAGCAGCTCAGTGATGCTGTGGTGATTACGGGACCTACCAGAGGTTTCAGTGCCAGTTCACATGTAGAGAATACTTGATCAGATCTCAGGAAGTGCAGAGTTTGCATTTCCGAAAACATTGCTTGGCTATACTGGTTTGGTCTTACTTACTACTGGATCTGATGTGTTGCTATGAGAAAGGACTTTTTTTGCACTTTCTTACTTCTGTGTGTATTAAAGCCAAAGGTTTTGACAGGTAAATATAACACACTGCAATTTAACACACTCCAGCTAAGGTTAAAGTAATGATGTCAAAACAGGACTGTCAGCTCTGAGTGTGAGTCTTCGCAATAGATTTCACAATAGTCATATGTACATCTGATAGATTTTAAAAGTCAAATATAAGTAATTATCAAGTGGAAGCAGAAAACAGCTCAAATGTGGTATTATCTCAGCCGTGGACAGTGCTCTATCAAAATGTTCTATCAAAAACTGCCATGCAACTATCTATCTATCTGTCTTTAACTCTGCATCCATCTGAAACTTCAGCATCATCTTTCTAAAGAATACAGCTATTACTAAAGGATAGCCAGTATAGAAAGTGAATATTTGGCTATTGTTACCATAAATCCAACTCCATGGAGGTTTGGCTCCTTCGGCTTTAATCCTCAAATGCCTCATTTTCCCTATCATTAAGCAGGAGGAAGGAAGGGGAATAACTAGTGATTCAGAAATAAACAGGGTTACCTCTAAACCATATCACTACTGTGTAATATATTGTGTCTGAGTCCTGCATACAGATTTTTTTCTTTCATGAATAATGATAATACATAGCTCTTATGCAATGTTTTGTACCAGTAGAGTTCAAAGTGATTTATAAAAAAACAAGTAACAACTGAGGCTGTCAGTTTGATTAAAGGAAAGACGTTTAACTTAAAATGTAACCAGTAAGCTATAAATCAGAATTACGCCACTAAACTTTCGCTTTTCCAGGTTACTAGAAGTGTGACTAGGATTTTATGAAAGCTATACAGAAGTATAATACCAGCTCATTAGCCAAGTACAGTCAGAAATCACTCAAGGCTACCCTGCTTCTCAGCTGTCTTTGCATGAATTAAAATCCATGCTGTCATGGAATCAGATGCTATAAAGCAGAAATTATTAAAACTGCCAAGTACTAAGGCCTGAAGTTTTTCAGTTACAAATCAAACAGATCAACTTGAGCCATGCAGTATTTCCTATCCAGTGCCTCAAAGACTGCCTGAACAACTGGGTGGCCAAGTTGGAACAATACTTTCAGCATGATCCATGCTGAGGATCTACTCTAACCCAGCAGCAAGAGGGCAGAAGTGATACTACAACACTGCCACCAGTATAGCCCTCACCTGCAGGTTATCATACAATGTTTTGGGTTTGAAGGGACCCCTAGAGGTCATCTAGTCTAACCCCCCTGCAGTGAGCAGGGACACTGCTGACTAGATCAGGCTGCTCAGAGCCCCGTCCAACCTGATCTTGAATGTTTCTAGGGATGGGGCCTCCACTACCTCTCTGGGCAACCCGTTCCAGTGTTTCACCACCCTCACTGTAAAGAATTTCTTCCTTACTTCCGTCTAAACCTACCCTGTTTTAGTTTAAAACCATTACCCCTTGTCCTGTCACATCTATCCCTACTAAAAAGATTGTCCCCATCTTTCCGATAGGCCTCCTTAAGCACTGGAAGGCCGCAATATGGTTTCTCTGCAGCCTTCTCTTCTCCAAGCTGAAAAAGCCCAACACTCTCAGCCCGTCCTCATAGGAGAGGGGCTCCAGCCCTTGGATCATTTTAGTAGCCCTCGGATCATTTTAGTAGCCCTCCTCTGGACCCACTCCAACAGGTCCATGTCCTTCTTGTGCTGAGGGCTCCAGAGCTGAACACAGGTCTCCAGGTGAGGTCTCACCAGAGCAGAGTAGAGGGGCAGAATCCCCTCCCTCGCCCTGCTGCCCATGCTTCTTTTGATGCAGCCCAGGACACGGTTGGCCTTCTGGGCTGCCAGCACACATTGCCAGCTCATGTCCAGCTTTTCATCAATCAGTACCCCCAAGTCCCTCTTGGCAGGGCTGCTCTCAATCCTTCCTTCCCCCAGCCTCTACTGATACCAGGGGTTACCCTGACCTAGGTGCAGGACCTTGCACTTGACCTTGTTGACCCTCATGAGGTTCACACAGGCCCACATCTCCAGCCTGTCCAGGTCTCTCTGGATGACATCTCATCCTTCTGGAGTATCAACCGCACCACTCAGCTTGGTGTCATCCGCAAACTTGCCGAGGGTGCGCTTGATCTCACTTTCCAAGTCATTGATGAAAACATTAAACAGTCCCAGTACGGACCCCTGAGGGACACCACTCATCACTGGTCGCCATCCGGACACTACCCTCTGGACGCGACCATCCAACCAATTCCTTATCTACCTTCATATTGAAAATGTATGTGTTGATCACTGCAGAAGGTAGTAAACAGCTGGGAGCGTTTTACAAAGATTTGATTTCACAGCACTGCTTATAGAGTGCTTCCTACTCTATTTTGGGATACCACTGTCACTAGCAGGTGACCAGTCTCTCTTTGTGTGTTCTGGGCATGACCTAACCAATAATTTCAAAGTACAATTCAGTTTTTATACACCAAAGAAAATTTATTGCATGTTTTTGTCATAATCCATTGCAGTGACTTTTCATAATCAACAGATATTTCACCCTCTTCTCCAACAGCAATAAACACCTTCACCCCAATGTAATGCTTTTAAACTTCAGGGTGTAAGTACATCTAATGTGCTACACTGCAATAAAAAAGGGGTACCTTCAAAGCACTGCACTTCTCTAACAGCTTCAGTCAAAAGAGTACATAATGTAATGAACTTATGGGAGCTAACTACTGAAAGAGACTTCAAGAACGTATTTGAGATGGCTAGATGCACATGGTTACACTTTTTATTCAATCACCAAAGATTCACTGCTTCTTTTGCAATATCTTTTCTTGAACATATGGCTCACATAATGGCAGTGATCTATTTTCTCTTGCACCAAATTTACTTTTTTGACTTCAACAACCACAAAAACACTTAATCAAAGTAAGTTTAACTTAGGCTATAATTCAGGGCTAAGAGCAAGTTCTACTGTACTTAAAAGAAAAGGTAGAGTTAATACAGATCTCCATGTGTCTGGGGAGATTAATAGATTTTTTGCTTCATATTAATTAAAGATCATGCAGAAAATTTTCTTTTGCCATAATTATGTCAATTGTCAATTATGTCTCTCAACCAAGTGTCTTCTGCAAAGGGGAGGGTATGCTAGACTAATTTGAAATTTGTGATTTTTAATCTTAAACTCTGCACCATTGACACTTAGAGAAATGGGTTTCTTGTGCACCTTGAGGATTGTCACTCAACAGTGGCTTATTTGGATAACCCTCTTCACTGTACCTTTTTGGCATGAAGGTCCACGCAGATGTCTGCACACCCTTCAGTTCAGTTAGGGTGAAAGCTTTCTATGTAAATTCAGACAAGAAATGGTTCCACATTTGAATTGTACCAATGGATTCCAAAAATCATTTTACATATGTGGGTGCTGAAGTCAGCCGTGGATTTATCTTGTGTTTACACATCTCTAATTTATACATACTTTACACATACTGTCTTATATGAGCAATAGAGCATATCTGCCTGGAGCAAATTTAAGGCACAAAAGCACAAACACTTTCCCTCTGTGGCAACCAGATCCTGACTAGAAGAAAGAAACTGCCATGAATATTTTCCCAGAAAGGGACTGTAATTAGCATAAAGATTGACAGGCCCAGAATTAACTTGTTAAAAAAATAGAAAAGAAACAGCAGCAATATAGATACTAGCTTCTGCTTCTCTAAGTAAAAAGGGTGACTCAAAGAGCTAATTGTTCTACGGGTAATCTTTGCAAGAGTAATCAGGGATTTATCAAAGCTCTAACTTTTAAAAAGAAGATAACAAGCAAATGAAAGGAAAAACACTGATGAGTTGATGAACATGATGGTAGGACCAAAATGAAAGAAAAGGAATTAATGGACAGCTGTGGCAGCGTAGAGAAGCAATCTCTAAAAGTAATCACCTGAGCATTGGGAGCTCAACACAATTGTGATCAGATTCAGGTTAAGGGGTGGAGATTGCAGAGCAGCCTTCAGGCAGGAAAACAAAAAGGGTAAAGAAGAAATCATAGCATTTTATTGTGAAAATGACATTCAGACTTAGGGTAATGTTAAGAGACAGAGCGTACCCCAGGTCGCCTCTGTTTCAGTCTGTCACAGCCCTCTCTTATCTTATGGCATACCAGGAGGCAACAGTATGTAGGAGACAGCTATGAAAGTGATAGTAAAATAAAGTGCACTTGCTAGCATGTCCTATTCATCTTGTTCTGCTTTCAATATCTGTCAGTGGTTTCCCACCCATTTATCTTCTCTAACCTGCCATTGCACAGTCTATGTCATTTAATGAACATGCAAATACTTTAGAAACAAAAGAACTAATAGGAAGACTAGTTAGCATCTCCCTCTGTGCCATAAAGGTCTCCCTACTTCATTAATTTGCCACTCTCAGGATTTTGCATACATTAATATGACACTCTCCAGTTCCTACCTGGAATTCATTACACCCCTGTAGACCCTCACAGCCCTACCCAAAAACTAAAGTGATTCAGCTCAGCCTGAAAGAAACTGTCCTGAAGTTTGTTACACATGCTTTTAAAGTGAAGGTTGAGAGATTTTAACAATGAACCAAGGAAGACCAGTCCTTTTGCTTTACTTGGGCTTTTTTCTAGAAGTCAGTAAAGGAAAGGAATGTTCAGAATAGATCCATCAGTAATTGGGCTAACAGAAGAAGTTAAATAAGGATAAATTCCAAGATTAGGGATCTTGAACAGCTTTTCCAACAAGAAATCAGCTTTCATTTTCAGTATATAAAGGTAATCTAGTCTTCATTGTAAGGCATGAGACAGTTTTAGCATGAAGCACTGTAGAAATATTTGTCCTTTTGATGCTTCTCTCTGACTTACAAATCTGTGGAATCGTGACTAAAACAACTTTCTCCCTCAAATACTTTTAATCTTTTCAAATAGTCTATTTGAAGTGTTTGTGTCCGGTCTTGTGGGAATTACTGTTTGAAATAGGAAATAGCTAAAGAAAATGTTTTTTTTTAAAAGCTGAGGAACACACAAGGGAAGACAGATCCCTGACAAAAATTTATGTATTTTGGCCAGAACCTCTGGAAATAGGTTTCCTTCATTTTCTGTACTGTTCAGGCTAAACATATTATCACACCCATACACAATAACCATTCACTGAGTAACCCGTGTCAATTTTTCTACATACTTGCAGAGACTGACAAACTTGTGTTTTTAATCCATTCACATCCTGCAGTACTAGGAGATCATGATCACCCAATTTTCCTCCCATTTACTTTTAGTTTTATCCTAAGTGAATATTTTTTAGGCTCATCACTATCTGTTAAAGCAGCAAGTCCCTCTCTCATCAGCTCACATAAGCCTTCACTTTCATCATTTAACTGCGCATATCAGAAGAACCACCTGTATTTAATATAAATTCAGGAATTTTTGCTTATGCGGACAGAATATGTTGAGAAACGTTTTCAAAAATTCATGCAGCATTCAACAAAAGCGTAAAACAACAAAATATATATATGACTAAATGTTAAAAAAGTATAGAAATGGATAACTCTCCTACATTGCCTTTTACCAAAAAGTTTATTTATTAGCCATCAGAGGGAGTAATGACATTCACTGGGAAGGAGGAATAGACACAGTGTAAGTCTCCGTCATCATAGGACGTGCTGAGCAGGTGATAAGTATGCAGACATAGGAATTTTTCTGTTAATTATGAAAGTTATAAATAGTCACAAGATTTCACTGAAATCTTGACTGGGTAAGGCAAATTAGCCTGGGAGTTTAGGTCATGTAATATTTTGGTGCTTTGAGGCTTTTAAATTCACGTGGAAGAGTATTTTTGATCTGTGCATTTTTACTGAGAATTGTCTTTCACCTATGAACAATATAACCAAGATCAAAAATATGTTCATTTTTTAAATTTACAGCTTTTGATCAATAAACCCTTGTGAATATTCTAGTGAAAACAGAAATATTTTTGTTTAAAAAATCTTTTTGTTCAGAAGCCATTCTAATGAATATATTCTTGCAGGTTTTTTTTGACTGACATGCATCACAGAGAAGTTTGAGATAACCCTTTTAGAGACAGAAACTCCGATAAACCCAGGAGTAATTTGCTAATATCAATATGAAATGAATCAATTTAATTAATTGCTGAGGCCAAGTGAACCGACATAATTTGTGAAAAGCCATTTGCATAGACGGTTTGCCACCCAGGATTGAATCAGAAGGATGCATTGCCACACAGCCAGCTGAGGTAGCTGCTGTGCTGTGGGCAAATAAAATCAGCACAGCTAGTAATCAGACAAGACTTGAAATTCATTAACAAAATTCCAGCTTTGTTCTGTCAAAGAGTACATTGCTTACCACCTGGAAAGAGCATATGCATGGCCACCTCTCCCTAGCTGTAAAGAGCACAAAATTTAGTTTGTTCTTACCTGAGATGTCTACCTGCTTCTGTCAGGTCACTCAAAGCAAGACTGTAATTACAGAACTGCTGCTATTAGTAGCATGATTAAATAATGCCTGAAATACACTAATACACAGATTTTAAGGATACGGTAATATACTGGTCATATACACAAGAAAAGATGTAGACCTAAGCTAAAGAATGAACTATCTAGAATGGTAAAACTTTGAATGTAACCAAATAATTATTAAATTTTTAAAAAAATAATTGTTTGGAAGCTGATTTGTAGGGATTTGAGCACAGCCAGATTTCAGAAAGTACTCAAAAATATCACAGAACTGGACTCCTAGGTGACTGTTGACCCCATCTAACTGAGGAATCAGATAGAACTATATGACAGGGTGATTTAGAGGTCTGCATCTCTCAGTCTCTCCTCTCCACACTTTGGCATCTAAAGGTTTATGCCAAAAACCCACAGAGATTGAAGAACATTTGTTTCTATTTTCTTGCAGCTGTTCAGACTGAAAACGTCCCATATAAACAATTGCATCTTTCAATATTTGTAGAAAATAAAATGACTCAAAGTTTTTGTACTCACTTCTCTGCAGATTGCAATTTTTCATCAGCAGCTTTTTACAGTGCAATTAAGCTGGTGGCAGCTGTGATTGGAGAGATCATGAGATGTTTCTGCCTATGGACTTCCTTGACAGAGTACCAGACACCTACAGGCAGAGGAACAGTGGGCTGTATTCCACATTTAGCCACCAACTCACTGCATGGCCTCAGGTGAGTCTGCTTTTCTGTACCTAAATTTCAGTCTCTATCTTTTCAAATTAGTAAATTATTAATGAAAGGCTCTCCCCTCCCCGTCTAAATCTCCAAAGTCCTTTCTTGCATGTGGTCTTCATTACACATTACATAAATATTCATAACAGCCCTTTCTCATTCATTGGTTAGGTTCCATAAACATAAATTTGTTTTAATATTAGGTTTTTTCTTAGTCTGTTTAGAGACCAATATAACGACAGTATAAACAGAAGCACTTTCAGAGCAAAAAGATGTGGTGCTGTTTTCTGAACACTATACATTTCCCTTTCATTAAACTTCTGTGATACAAAACTGCTACTTTGTGTGATTTACTGGTGAGAAAAAAACGCAGCCTTTGGAAAGAGATTATATCCATATTTTTTGAAAGTACTAGTATCTAGACAAGTATGCTATGTGCCCAAGCGTCTTTTGATATTAAGAAGCGTTTCTCGGGGGACATTTGCTGCAGAAGTTTAACGCTGGCACAAGGAGAAGGCCAGTGATGTTCCCATCAACCTTGCCGAATCTGAACCTATGGACAATGCTGTGATAGCCAGTTATGAATGTCCTCAGACCCCTGCGTGAATTTCATGTATTAACTATCTAAAACTCAATTTTTTCTTGTTTAACGTAACATGTTTAACAATCCATGCTGGAGCTGGTGAAGATGGCTGTTGATAGACATGTAGCAACTTCCATGGGATGGATGGAAAGACAATGAGCTCAAACATCTTTGAAAAGCTCAGGGTAGCTGGTGGCCCTAGCCATCAGTTTCTGATCTCAGAATTCTTGTTATGGTCTGTCCTTTAGGACAGCCCAGATCTTGCAAATTAAAAACTCCAGTGAGCACCGAGCCTTCCTGCCTTTAGCAATGGATCTGGTAACACACTGAGATCTAATTGTGGTGTTTGGATCATGGCATATGAATGTCCTAAAAAAAAATCACCTGAAGAGCTACGCTCCAACTCCACTAAAGCTGCTCATATGCACAACCTTTTTCATTTTAAGAATGTGCAAGAGTGTGGAAAGAAGACAAAGGCCTGTTTTGTTTCTTGGGACAGCATTGTTGTCTGGATTAATGCTCTGTGAGTTCCTCGTATCTCCCCTCTCACAGAACTAGAACAGCCTCTGCAGGTTGGAAAAATCAGAACGATACTCCCATTTGTGGACTTACTGAAGTATTTGAGTAAAATCCTGAGATCTTGTTTCATTTCAAATGTGCTGGCAAATATACCACCAAACTTCATTTTGCAAGTAATCTTTTGTCCATCTTATGGGTTTCAAATTTTTAATCAAATTTCCTGATACAAAGCTACAGCTTATTTTAAGATGACAGTAGATAAGGTTGTTTCAGTCTTTCAACACAAATGAAGATCAAATCTGCATTTGCAACACAAACCCAAAGCCCATCCAGGTATTCTGAGCCACTCCAAATTTCTTATCAACTTCAATAGGAGTTTCAGGATTTAGCTGGTCCTCATCACTTCTTTCAAAACAAACTTGTAGGTGCAAGTCTTTGAGCCATATTAGTCAGATCCTTATTTAAAAGGTAGTAAAAAGCTTAATGTGCATAGTTCTGTGCTACATGGGTTATTAGGATAAGGCCATAGGAGACAAACCGCAGAAGCTGTTAAAACTGTTTACATCCACCTACAAGAATTCACATCACAAAACTGATTATATGAAATCATTTTGCCTTCCTAAACGATGGATTTTAAAAAGTTACTTAACTGTACAAGAATTACACCGCTCAGATAACAATGAAAGAAAGAACAGAAAATTTTTAAAGTTCTGTATATCTAAACCAGCAAAATAATGAGAACTGAGATCTGAAAAAAACGAGTTCTATGAGAATACATCCTGGAGAGGTTTTAAAAAATAGTAAATTTCAAATAAACTTTACAAGGAAAATAGTACAGTCTTTTTTCTGTCAGCAGGATGGACAAAGTTAACTATTTAATGCAGAGCTTTTACAGACTGTAAGAAATTAGAGGTGACAAACTATTACGTTCAAGTTCAAATTTTCAATAACCTGAAAATTGGAGGTTCATCTGTTTGTTTTGTACTGGGCTCCCTATCTCTAAGTAAGTCCAAAAGACCTGAGAAGGACTTAACTGCCTGAATATAAGCATGTCACTAGAAGCAAAATTATCCATTTAGAACATGTAAGAAGTGGGTTACAAACTCTATAAAAGGAACTAAACGTAGATGAACATGAAATTAAAATTTTATATAAATGCACTGGATAATTAGTTTTATACTGGCTTAATCTGAACAAATCCTTTCCCCTTGCCAATAATGGTAATCATAAAGATATTATGCTTTAATAAATACACTTCATAAAGAGAAATTGGACTTAAGGAACATTGAACTATTATCATAAAATGAGGAAACTCTTATATGGAGAAAATGGTCTTAGGGAGAGCCCCAAACCATCATAATGTCGTTCATGGAAGTGGTATTAAGTGAGCTATGATGATTTGCCCAGCAAGTCCAAGAGTATTTCAAGCTAATATGCTCAGCCCGAAATAAACAGACATCTTTAATATTCTAACAAGTACGTATTTAAAATCAAAAAAGGGAAATGGCAAAGTGCTGAAAGCCGATTTCATAATGGAAGTTTACAAGAATGCACCTTAAGTTCTTGTGAGTGCATGATTTAGTCTCTTGTAAAACTGGTACACGGACAACTTTGTAGTTTCAAAGCCAGTAGGCTTGGTTTATGGGCCTTAAGTTTGCCCCATCCAAGTTTTATCACTCTGAAGCAGAATAAATCCCATGTATTTGCTTTCTTACCTAGTATTTTATATTTCAGTGAGATAAAGCCACATGTGATGCTTGATAGTGTGGTCTTCACTATTGACTGTATTAGGCTAAAAATATCAGCAAACATTTTGCATACAGACTGCTAAACGAAGATGAATTTTCTTTTGTATGGATGGTTTCTTTATCCAGTTATCATCTGCATCAGAAACACATTACTGTGAACTGCTGTTCTGTTCACAGAGAGAGCAGCAAGGGGCAGCACCCTTTGCTCAGTGCTGGGTACCAATGAGAATGAGAATTTGCAACAGGGCTGCACTGCCTGAAGGAGGGTGGGATGTCAGCTCAGTGCTGTACAATTCCTTATATTTGCATGGATGCTTCAACAGCAACAGTCAACAAGACATTTTTAGAGAGCTTGTAGATAATTAATGAGTTGACTCTTCTCAAACACACGATTTGCAGTAAGCCTTTCTGCTCATTTCGTTATTGACTGGCACAGTAACGATATCTATAAAACTTCACTCAACCATCACGTAATACAAACATATTCTTGCATTTGGATGCAGTCAAAAAAGCCAGGCACTTTATCACTGCAGTACATATCTTTTCTGAGGCAATTAGCAACCTCAAGTCGGTATTAATCAGAAAGAAATAGGACTAACAAAGGACCAAATTATCTCTTGCTGGAGTAGAGTTCTCTGATGTATGATGTCTATGTAAGGATTGTTTTGCAGAGACTCTTCTAACCCTTTATCTTTCTATTGGTAATGAGGTAAGCCAGTCAATTCTCAGGGTAAGAATACTGGTTGATCTGAAGAACCACCCTGACAAGCAAGAGAGAAATGGCAAGTCCTTATGCAAAGCACCTTGTTCACCTCATCCCAGCCCAGCAGCTAGCGTTCAGGTTTTTAGCATGGAAACCTCTGTTAATGTCCTTTGGTAATTCCTGAATAACAGCTACCAGAAACAAAGCAAATTAAGAAAAATACCTTGAGCAGGAGATAGTGAAAGTAGAAAGATGGTAGTTAAAGCCTTGGAACAATGGAAGGAAAGAAGATGTAAATAGCAGAAGATTAAGTACCCTGCACCTGTGAGCTACAGATACTAACAAATCTAGTCAGAAGACAAACTTATTTCTGACAGTATCTGGTTTTGAGGCACTTGCTGTTTTAAAGGTATGGAAGATGAGTTTAAATAATGCAATTCTGTTCCAGGAGTTTGATGCATACGGAATACACGCTTTAAAGGGAGCCAAAAAAGCACTGATATTTTCTTCAGGTTCACCAGATAGATTGAATGGAAAAATCCTATAACTTTGACTAAGCAAGTCCTTTCCGGGATCTTACCATGATTGGAGAAATGAGAAAAGCATGCAGCAACACAACTAGTCCAGAATTAGTCCCTAATTAGCACCTGTCAGGCAAAGGGACCCAGTTGGTGTAAGCAGACTGGGGACTATAAATGCAATAAAAAAATCAAAATTACTCAGTGAAGAGGTCTAAGGCTCACAGGGGAAAGAGCTCATAATAACAGCAGAAGGAACAACAAAGCAGCAATTGACAGCAGAAATCCAAGAACTTGACAAGAGAGTCAGATAAAGCACAAGTCCCCAAACAGAAAAAACGCTTCAGAGCTGGCTATCAAAATCATTAGTGAAAAATCACAGAATCACTAAGTCTTCCACCAGCTTTTGCAAAGCTGCAAGGCAAAAAGCTTCTGCTATAGTATGTTGTAAAGCACCAGACAGAGCAATAGCTAGCTAAATTATAGAAAATGAGAATGGGGTTAAGGGCAATTATTTTAGAGGAAACCAGAAAAGCAGAGATACTGCTCTATAATGAATGTGATATTTTGGATGAAAACCAACAAACTTTTCATACAAGTGATTATCAGTTGGAGAAGTGTCTTGTCTGTGTGATGGTGGTGGATGCTGGTGCATGTGCCAGGATGGTGCCAGATTCTTCAGGCAATAGACCACAAACACCTAGGGCATGGAGAGTGAGCTCTCACTAAAACATGGGACCTAAAAATATACAGGGGGAGATGTGCATGAAAAGGGTGAGTTGATTAGAAAAGCAGAGGAATAAAACATCTCATACAACAGTAAGGGTGGATTCCTAGACCAAACAGAGATGAGAGCTGTGTGGTCCATGAACCATATACCTCTCAACTCTCCTGCTGTGGTGCGTTACCTGGTCTACAAGTAAAGATTTAGGTCCTCTTTCCTTAAGACACAGTAGTTCCTGATAAACGGATACAGAAGAACCCAACCTGCTGCCTATAAAGACAGAGTTTTGAGTGAGAATTAAAATATGTAAATGTGACACATCACTGGGATTATGGACAGTATCCCTAAAAAAAATTAACAATATCAAATTTATAGTAGCTATTTGAGCTACACTTGACACCAGATGACACAAAAGCATAGCAAGTAGTGTACTGGTAAGGAGGAGACAAATATGTCAGTAACATAAGATTGGGAAGAGCAGCTTTGGAAAAAACCCAAGCTGTTAAGCTAAAGCAGAAACAAAAAAATTTTTGACAGTTGTCAAAATGCTCTTAAAACAGCACTGCAGCATCTTATCCTAGTTGATACCAGCCTCAATGCTTCGATCATAAGCTCTGTGTTTGTGTGTGAGTAGCTCGCGCTCAGAATATAGCAACAGTAGATGCAACTGCCACACACATCTAAATCAGCCATTTTTCTGGGGAGTCCCCTGGCAGCACAGCTCTCCCAGCAGAACTGAGAACGATGAGTCCTGGAGAGTCACAGACTGAGCCAGCAGTATTGGCCTTCAGGCACTGCCTGGGCTGGGAAATGTCCCAGGAGCTGGAAGGGCTGTCACAAAACTGATGCTGGGAGTATTGAGAGCTGGCAGAGGGAGCATGCAAAGCACAGCTTGGTTTGGGGGTCACAACTCTACCACTGCAACACAGTATGCATCAAAAATAGGTGACTCTGCTCATAAGTGGCAGTAGGATAGGTTATCCAAAGTTGTCTGATGGCTACATGAAGTTACTTCTCCAAACACATGTAAAGTATAGCAGGTGAGGGCACCTGCAGTCCCCAAGGTGGATGTAGAAGATGCTAAATTGGGTTTTTCAACTATGTCTAAGAAACACAAAATTCAAGAAGCAGATACAGCTGCATTGCAAGTCATCATAACCAAAACTAACGGAGTTTGTCACCAGACTACACTGTTACTAACACAAAACCAACAGATCAGTACAGAAAAAGTTATTACCAAATACTTTCTGCATTTCTCGAGTGTTGGGTTTTATGAAGGTTACTGCTATTATTTTGCCTGAAAAGGAAGCCAAAGGCTGAATCAGTGGGCCAAGGCCAATCACATGAGTTTCAACAAGGCTCTGGGCTGGGTCCTGCACTTTGGTCACAACAACCTCATGCAACATTACAGGCTTGGGGAAGAGTGGCTGGAAAGATGCTCAGTGAAAAACCACCCGGGGGTATTGGTCTACAGCCACCTGAATATGAGCCAGCTGTGTGCCCAGGCGGCTGAGAAGCCCAACAGCATCCTGGCTTGTATCAGGAATAGTGTGGTAGACAGGAGCAGGGCAGTGATCATGCCCATGTCCTGGGCACTGGTGAGGCCGCACCTCAAATACTGTGTTTAGTGTTGAGCCCCTCACTACAAGAAGGACATTGAGGGGCTGGAGCATGTCCAGGGGAGGGCAGCAAAGCTGGTGAGGGGTCTGGAGCACAAGTCTGATGGGGAGCAGCTGAGGGAACTGAGGTTGTTTAGCTGGGAGAAAACATGATTGAGGAGAGACCTTATCGTTCTCTACAACTACCTGAAAGGAGGGTGAAGCCATAGGGGTTGAGGAGTGTGTCAGTCTTCTGCTAACAAGTGATCAGAAGAAATGGCCTCAAGTTGTACTAGGGGAGGTTTAGAGTGGTTAGTAGGAAACATATCTTCACTGAAAGGGTGGTCAAGAACAGGCTGCCCAGGGAAGTGGTTGAGACCTCATCCCTGGAAGTATTTTAAAGACAGGTAGATGTGGTGCTTAGGGACATGGTTTAGTGGTGGACTTGGCAGTGCTATGTTAACAGTTGGATTTGATGATCTTAAAGGTCATTCCAAACAAAACAATTCTATGATTCTATAAAAGGGACTGTAGCTTCTTAAAGGATTGTACCCTAAGCTAGATGAAGAATGTCTGACATCTCCTCGAGGGAATTCTTGCTGGGAAACTGATCAGTGAAAGCTTGCCCACTGCATTTAACAAGGGACTGCTAATCAGCATAAGAGCTACCCAAAACTTTAGGAAAGTCCACAGACAGGACTATAGGAACACAGAAGGAACTTTAGGAAAGTGCCACAGAACACAAGGACAAGGACATACCCAACATTGGAAATGTTTCCTCTTGCTCTAGAAAGCTGAACTGTACCTCTGAAACAAGGCTTCCTCCAGATTTCCCATCTATAGTTTAAACTGATGCTTTAAATATTTTATTTATCCAGAACATTAAGACTCATTATGGACCTAACAGTATGCTCTCACAAAGAAGCACAGAGTAATGGTGTGTAGGGTATTACCCATGTAATCAGGGTGAAGATCTAAAGCTAAATCTACCCATGTACATAATTCCTAGCCCTCATGTTCTCCTATTTATGTGCAGGATTTGCCTAATTCTCCGCCAACTTAAGGTATAAATATGATTGAAATTATGAGTAGGAGTATAAATAGATGGCAGAATTTGCAAGTATATTTGGTATATGTTGCCTCCTGCAAAAGCATCTGTATCAGTATTGGTGATAACTACTATCCCCTGTGGAAAATGGATCATCCTTTCCAAGAACACAGTGAGCTACCAGGACAGTGCATGACCCAGAACACCTTATCTAGCTGCAATCTAGCAGGAGCTTGGATACATAAATATCTTTACCAAAAGAGATGCATCACTACTGCAAATCCTTGCTTTTTGGGGGGTTAAAGATTTACAGACTTGGTTTAATCAGAAAATTGTAATGAGAACATTAATGATGCCAGGTGGTAAAGTATCAAGTCTAAATTAATTTTAATGTAGTAATTTATTTCATTCTTGCTCCACAATTTGGAGATTGGCTCAGAGATAAATTATGGAGAGGTTACACTTAGCACTTCAGTGCAGTGGGTACATCAGGAGCTCATACATCCAGAGCCAAAGCCCACTTATTTCCTTTTTGCTGGGAAAACTACTAGACAAAGTATATGTCTATTTGCTTGTGTGCATTGCCAGGTTAATACTGCTGAATTATAAAGTGAAAGAGACCCCCAAAACCCGTTATGTCCAAAAAGATAAAAATATGTAGAAAAAATAGAATAAAAATTCTTCCCGATAGCTTTGGCAATAGATGTTTGGAAACTTAAATGTGTATTTGTCAGTCAAAGAAGACTATGGGGTGGGTGTGGAAAGGGTTGAAAAAATTTGATACTGCTACAATAAATCTACAATACGTATTTAACATCCTTGTTCATCTTGTAAGTACTGAAGGCCTAATCTAACTTCCCTTGCAAACTGATGAAATTGAAATAATTCGAACATAAGGAACTCCTCTGACATTTTTCCTTTGGATCTTTTTAGCTGTCACAGCCAGAGTTCAAATTCTAAATCTAGAGTTTCTTTCCTGGTTGCAAGTCTAATCATCCACTTACCTAGATTAATATATTTTAAACCAGAAAAAAATATGATTTTTCTTTAGCCTGACTCCTCATTAACCTGAGATTTAATTAGAGCATATCTTCTAGAAAAGACAAACAGACATGATGTATGGTCTTCAAATAATGATGGTATTACTACTACTTGTAATTAAAAATCAGAAAGGATTAGGAATATATCTCTTCACTTAGAAAGTGATATTTACATTTTGATTATTTCTGTCTTAGACTTTCTACCACGTCTTCTTCTGAGCTTTGCTTTTTACTTTAGACATCCTAGCCTCAGTGTAATAACAAGTTGTAGGAAATTCAGCCAGGGATTAAACAGTGATCCTGAGCTGATTTTTTTTTTTAAGCCTGTGGCCATGTAAGTCGATCACTTTACAACACTGAGGTATGTGTCAAGTATCAGTGTGAATAATTGCTATTAAGATTTATTAAAGTGGAACAGTTTGACTGACCCACTTTTAAATTTTAGGTTAATCTCATGTAAAGAACTAATTTGAGTTTCTGATGACTTGTTTAAGAGCATAAGCATGCCTGCCAGCTCACACTATCATGGACAAATTTATAGAAAATAATGCACAATATAATGATAGTATTCCCCAACTCTATTTGGCCTCTATTGATTTCAGCAGCAATCAAAGGAAGTTCTATTTCTTAATGACCAGTAATAACATGAATTTGGGTATAAACTTTTCCTTATCAAATGCACAGACAGATGTCTCTATTTGTCTTAAACAGTTCACCTGCAGTTGGAGGTTTACAACCTCTCTGGAGCAGTTTAAGTACTGAATGGTCTGTTGATATAGAGAAAATACAGAGCCACGAAGCCTCAAGGACCCAGTGTTAGGTGGAGGCTGGCTTAGAGCCCACTTATATGAGCCAGTTCCAGCTTCTCCAAATAAAATCTAAACTCCTCAGCTGTGTATCTGGCACTGCTGAAAGCAAAAGAGACACGGTCATTTAACTGAAATACTGAGAGCCAGTGTTTTGTAAGACATTCTCAGTTTCTTAAATAATCACTTTTAGGAATCACTGATTAATAATAGTGAGCAATCACCACACAAAAAGTACAGAGAGCCCATTTAAAGAACCTCACACCTAAAATGTCAGCTTCTAGATTTTTTTCCTGCGTGGTAGGATTAGCTTACCTTTGTTAGTAGGAGTACTAATGTAAGCATTTAGAAATGACCCAAAACATAAACATGCAATTAACCTGAAGACAGACATTGTGGTGTTTTATGAAAGCACATCACTGGACCACAAACTATCAGTTGTGATGCTACACCCAGGGCAGGGCAATAAAAGTATCTGTGAATCTTTCTCTACTTACCTGAGCACTGTATGATTATCTTCCCCCTTTGAACCTAACCTTTAACACATTGAGAAGAGTAAATTATAGGTCTTGCCCTCCTTTGAAACCAAGTGAAAATTCAGCACGATGGGAAGCCACAGAAAAGCTTTTAGTCAAGTTCAGCTGACAAGATGTACTTTTGTCCCAGTCTCTCCTACCAAAGCCATTGAAATTCAGGGCACAGAATTATTTTGGATCATATTGCACCTGCTAGTTCTGGTATTTAAAGACGTTTTTCACAATCTTGATGTACCTGGGTGAATGTCAGCAATGCTACCAACAAAGATTGAGAAAAGGAAAAGCAAGCTTACAGTACTTAACGTACTATTTACTTCACTAGGTTCTGAGGATTTTACACCTGACATACAATTCTGAACATTAGTACCAAGCACAGCAGTGACTCTAGTTATTTAGTGGATTATTGTAACACAACAAGTCAGCCTTTCTATGATTTAACTTAGAAGCACTTCATAGCTTTGTTAACATTATAAATGCTTCTTACTCTATAGCTGTTACCAGTGCCATTAAACTCAATAAACCATACTATTACAGGAAGATAAAAGTAATGTAGGTTTCCCTCTTAATTTTAGCAAGGGCAACATAATGGCAAAATATGTACTTACTTGACTAACAATTGTGCATAACTCCTTAGAAACTACTAAGAGCATTAGATACAGGTTCAGAAAAGTAGTTGACTTCTTCAGAACAATGGTTCCATAAAAGTAAAGCTGGAAGAGATTAATAGTCTCAACTGGTCATAAAACAGTACACTTCAAGCTAGAAGCCAGGCTTATTTAACAGCAAAGAGGAACATGGTTAAGAACACAAACCGTGGTGCTTCTCCATTTATTAAGAGTCAGGGGAAAAAAAGCAAAGCTTTTCTGCTGCAGAAACCTTCCACAAACTAAGGGCCATGAAGAAACAAGTCAATTCTTCTGCCCCATGCATAAAAATAACCTGTTTTATAGTTTTACTGCAGTAAACAGCATTTAAACTCTGCAAATTCCCAGCTGAAACACACTCACAACTAGTTTACTTCCATTTAGCTTGGGAATTCCCAAATGGCATAGAGGTTATTTTCATCTCTTCTTGGAAAATATAAATCCATTTACTAGTCAAGAGTTCGTGTAGCACCTCTTCTTGCACCACAACCACATCCTTTCCCTGAGCTTGCTAGCTCTTAAAACACTGCTGCAGAAGGCTGGATTTGTCTGTGATTGTGCTTTTTGCCATTAGCCTGAAGTGAATACCCAGATCAGCTCTGCTCGTCTCTCTGGGGGTTAGCACAGGCGTTTTCTTTTAGTATTAAAAAAGGGGACTCTAGCTGAAGCTAAAAATAAACTGGTCAAAAATTAAAATAGAACCATTTCCCATCAGAAAAATTCATAGAAACAGAATAGTTGCACTGACACTTTTGGGGAAAGTTTCTCAGCCCAGGATAGACTTTATGGTCAAATTATGAAGGAACAAATCGCTGACTTGAGAATAACCCTGTTACTATGGGCATTTGCTTGACACAAGTGGGTTGGAAGCCTCAAAATACCAAGGGTGGAAATCATTATCTCCATATGCTGGCAGAAGGCTTTATACACTGAACTGTATGGAGAGATTGTAAGCTTTTTCCATTAAAATATTCCTAAAATTCTGAGTTTTATTAACATATGGAATTTAAACGATTTTCTAATCCATCACATGCTTGTGAAATGCAATTTCTGTTTTCCAAATAAGCCTTGGAAACATTTGATTGATTTCTTTGAAGAGGCCAACTCCAGTCTTTTTCACACTCACCTATACAGAGAATGACAATGCTGCAGATATGAATTCCACCACATTCACTCCATAGGCAGGCTTACACCTCTTAGATTAGAGTGACATTGTGATGTTGCTATAATGTTCTTTTCCCTTTCCTTTTTACAGTGTTTTATTGGTTTCAATAAGAACTCACATCTGAACCGATGTCACTTCAGTCGGTTGGACTGGAAATTAAGATGAAATGCAGGTTTGTATACACAAATGCTCTTTTGTGCTGATAAGAAATGATGCACACAGAATACAGACTAATACAATAATGCTGTATATTCAGCCTTTCTGGTAAAGGAGATAGTTATTCACCGGGCTGTTGAGTAATAATAAATCATTTGTAAACATTGCCCTAATAAAGTGGGTACTTCTTTCTCCTAATGACCCTGATAAAAGGAATTGAATACAAAGCTTAAGGAGAATTTTGACAATACTAGGACGCCCAGGAGCTTTCAGTGAGAGCCACCAACTCTGTGTGTCCAGCAAGGGCCAATGGTCAAGGCTGTTGGGACTAATAAATCAAACATTCCCTTGCTTAGATCTCTTCTAGGAATTATGTAATGGACATGTATCTTAATCAGCATCTCTTCACTCTTCTTCTGCCAGGTGTCAGAAAGTCACTTTGAGAGAGTGATGCTAATTAGAATAGTGGCCAAACTGGCCTTAGCTACGGTTCTCATACCAATGGTTCCCATGATGGCAGATTAGTGTCATCTTTATTTCACAGATGGTTTCCATTCTGCTGCAGTGACCACATGTCAGAAAGCTGGAGGATAGAAATAGGCTTCTAATGGCAGTAGTGTCACAGTGCTGGAAATGCAGAATTAGGGGAATTGGAACAAATAATTTTACAGAGCTTTTGTATTTCACAGAATAATGCTAGCAATGTAGTTGCATAAGGCAGTAGTCTGAAGACGAGCAGTTTTATTAAGTATGCTCTGTCTCATCTTGAGGTAGCCACATCAGGATTCACGCTGTCTTAAATGGATGATAAACTGATACTTGTGCCAGGCTGAGGATGTTTGATGTCAGGATAAACTTTTTGTATCTCAGAAAGTTCTTAAAAGTGAAACATGAGCCTGCTGTGAGTGTAACTGTGTGGGTAGGCTGCCTTCTGAAGGCATCATGGAGGAAGCAAGAATTTTCCTGCGTTGTTATCACCAAACCACTCTCGTAAAAGTGCACTGACCAGTCACTCACAGCATCTTGCAAATCAGATGTGTGT
This sequence comes from Butorides virescens, assembly GCA_017310255.1. Taxonomy (NCBI): domain Eukaryota; kingdom Metazoa; phylum Chordata; class Aves; order Pelecaniformes; family Ardeidae; genus Butorides; species Butorides virescens. The sequence goes on along the minus strand of JADKXX010010511.1, from coordinate 63,538 downwards.
TTGCTCAACCTATAATGTCAAAAATGTGAAGAGCAGGAACCTGCTTCTGCTCCAGCTGTAAGGGTAAGAATTCCCTTGATCTTGAAAGCAAAAGCACATTTGGACACTTCTCTTTACTTATTATCCTTTCTCACTAATCCTAAGAAAAAACCCCACTTCTTAGAAGTGCCCTATGGCTTAAGTGATTTTTTCTATCACACAATGGCAACCTGAGTCCTCCTGTTGGAGCTTGTTTTGATTCAGTTGGGCAATTCTGTAATTCTAGTCCCTTAAGATTTGTATTCCATATTGTGGGTAAATGTTGTTTATAAGTGGATTAATTAGACTTGGAAGCTTATAGATATTGATGCTTCTGTTAACCCCAAATACAAAAGCTTCCACTCTGGGGTAAGTGTCTGTGCAAGGGATTAAGCTGGGAGAGGTTATCACAGAATCACAGAATTGCAAGGGTTGGAAGGGACTTCGGGAGATCATCTAGTCCAACCCCCCTGCTAAAGCAGGCTCTCCTAGAGCATGCTACACAGGACTTCGTCCAGGCGGGCTTTGAATATCTCCAGAGAAGGAGACTCCACAACCCCCCTGGGCAGCCCGTTCCAGTGCTCTGTCACCCTTAGAGTAAAGAAGTTCTTCCTCATATTCAACTGAAACCTCTTATGTTTCAGTTTGCACCCGTTGCCCCTAGTCCTGTCACTGGACACCACTGTAAACAGACTGCTTCCGTCCTCTTGACTTCCGCCCTTAAGATATTTGTAGGTGTTGATGAGATCAACACCTCAGTCTCCTCTTCTTCAGGCTGAACAAACCCAACTCTCTCAGCCTTTCCTCGTAGGGGAGATGCTCCAGACCCTTTATCATCCTCGTTGCCCTCCTCTGGACTCTCTCTAGGAGTTCCTCATCTTTCTTGAACTGGGGAGCCCAGAACTGGACACCCAGGTGGGGTCTCACCAGGGCAGAGTAGAGGGGGAGGAGAACCTCCCTCGACCTGCTGGCCACACTCCTCTTAATACACCCCAGGATACCATTGGCCTTCTTGGCAACAAGGGCACATTGCTGGCTCATGGTTAGCTTGTCATCTACCAGCACTCCCAGGTCCCTCTCGGCAGAGCTGCTTTCCAGCAGGTCAGCCCCCAGCCTGTACTGGTGCATGGGGTTCGACCTCCCCAGGTGCAGCACTCGGCACTTGCCCTTGTTGAACTTCATCATGTTCCTCTCCGCCCAACTCTCCAGCCTGTCCAGGTCCCGCTGAATGGCAGCACAGCCTTCCGGCGTATCAGCCACTCCTCCCAGTTTTGTGTCATCAGCGAACTTGCTGATGGTGCACTCTGTCCCCTCATCCAGGTCATTGATGAACATGTTGAACAACACTGGGCCAAGTACCGAGCCCTGGGGAACTCCACTAGCTACCGGCCTCCAGCTGGACTCTGCCCCGCCGATCAGAACCCTCTGAGCCCTGTCATTCAGCCAGTTCCCAATCCACCTCACTGTCCACTCATCCAACCCATACTTCCCTATGAGGATGTTATGGGAGACAGTGTCAAAAGCCTTGCTGAAGTCAAGGTATACAACATCCACTGCTCTCCCCTCATCTACCCAGCCGGTCATGCCATCATAGAAGGCTATCAGATTGGTCAGGCATGATTTCCCCTTGGTGAATCCGTGCTGGGTACTCGTGATGATCGTTTTTCCATCCACTTGCTTAGAGAAGACACTCAGGATGAGTTGTTCCATCACCTTTCCAGGGACAGAGGTGAGACTAACTGGCCTGTAGTTCCCTGGGTCCTCCTTCTTGCCCTTTTTGAAGACTGGAGTGACATTGGCTATCTTCCAGTCTTCAGGCACCTCCCCTGTTCTCCACGACCTTTCACAGATGATGGAGAGTGGCTCAGCAATGTCATCTGCCAGCTCCTTCAGCACTCGCGGGTGCATTCCATCAGGGCCCATGGACTTGTGGGGGTCCAGCTTCCTTAAAAGATCCCTAACCTGATCCACATCAACAGAGGGAAGGTCATCCTCTCTCCAAACTTGCTCGATTACCTGCCAGGACTGGGAGCCTGAGGGCCAGCCTCGACAGTGAAGACTGAAGCAAAGGCGGCATTCAGTAGCTCCGCCTTCTCTGTATCTTCTGTCACCAGGGCACCCATTTCGTTCAGCAGCGGTCCCACATTACCCCTGGTCTTACATTTACTGCTGACATACTTGAAGAATCTCTTCTTGCTGTGCTTGATGTCCTTTGCCAGACTTAGTTCTAGGTGAGCTTTGGCCTTTCTAGTTGCTTCCCTACATGCTCTGGCAGCATTCCTGTATGCCTCCCAAGTGGCCTGACCCTCTTTCCACATCCCATGCAGCTTACTCTTTTCTTTGAGTTTCACTAGAAGCTTCTTGTTCATCCATGCAGGCCTCTTACCTCGTTTACTTGATTTCCTACTCACAGGGATGTATGTATTTAATTCTTACTACTCCAAGCTATTTTATTTCAGTGGTTTCACATTATTGATTTGTTTAGCCCCAGTGTGACTACTGCTACTCAGTGGTCTCAATTTCTCTGTGCATTACAAGACTGCAAGCATTCTAGATTTTTCCATTTCTAGGATTTTTCAATGTGTAGATCTATACATAGTGTTTCCTCCTACGGACCTGCTTAGGGCAGCAGCAGCAAGGGCTGATGAGGGAGAGAGACTTTGTTTTCCTACTCATAGAGCAAGTCTGGAATGGATTTCATGCAACTTTGTCAGGTATTTCCATTCTGCATGCTGGGTGCCTGCAGAGCAGCACTGCATTGCTTAACCCAGGCAGGGCAAGGAAGTGCAGGGCAGAATCATGTTGCAGTGTTTGTGATCCTGTGAGCTATTGCACTGGCCCTGATCTACAGATGCAGATCTGTTAGTATCAGCCTATTTATTTCATTTACATCCAAGGGTGAAAGCCCCAACAGTTGATCCTAAAGTAACCGCTGGCTGCTTTCCCTGAGCATGGAGATAACAAGAGTTGCAAATATTAGGTCAAACTATTCCTGTTTATGAATTAAATCAGTGCCCCAAAAGAGGGGTGTCTGTTGTACATATCAAGCTGACTAAAGCTGGGACGTCAGAAAAAGGCAGTTTTCAAAGAGGAACAAGAAAATATCAAAACAACAGAGCAGACCACTTTAAATTCCCCTAATGTAGAGAGGCTGGAAGAGAGAGAGGAGGGAGACAGATACCATCCAGAAGAAGGTATCTGTAGATGTCAGCAAACGCTTCTCTTCCCATTCCCTTCATTAGTAGAGGGGCTGCCCTGGAGATGAAAAGAAGAATGGACCTGAAGGAGCTCAGAGGACATGGTGGGTAATTAAGAAGCACAGTTATACCCATGAACAAGATGCTAAATAAAAGCAAACCATATATAAGCATTGGAATAAAAAACAGAGCCTCCTTGTGTCCAGCCCCATCTACTCCTAGAAATAAACTTGTTTCAGAGCATGTGAATTGAGTCTTCATATCAAGTGTTAAATTCTACTAGGTCAACAGAATAACGGGTGACAGCTGTAAAGCTGCCAGTGAAATTAAGAGCTTTTCTGGTGAACGATCAGAGAAAATCAGGCCAAACAGTTAAGGTTTATAGAGGTGGTTGAATTGCGTTTCATGCTTGACATTCTGCAATGCTCGTGAACTGGTCGAATGCATCGTTGTGTTGTTTTTATCAAGTCAAAGCACTGAAGGCTTTCTATTTCATGCCCCATTCATACCTTGCTACACAGATTGCATAATGCAGCTACCCCCAAATGCCTCTTGGTTTTCCCTTTGGAGTTTTCTCAGTAGCAGGCAGCAAAATAATAACGGGCAAATCTTTACTTTTGCAACTTCAACATACATCTATCGCAGCTCAGATGCCTTTAGTACAGTTATCTGGGTTTAAACATGATCCAAATGTGGCCTGACTGGTCTGAATGATGACTTCTTGTTTTTTTCTGCAAGTTTAAGCAAAAATCCTGTAGATCTCAGCCAATGCGCCAGGCATCTGTAAAAGGAATATCAATTCAAGTCAGTGTATCAGGAATTATCCACCCAGTTTGTAATTTGAATTTTACACATTTTATACATGTTGAGCAAGTTTTACCTTAATGGCATGCTCTCTGGTCAGAGCATGTTCCTAAGCAGGGAATGATTTGCACACCTGTAGAACAGGAGTTCTCTATATAATAAACTATATGGAACTGGTGCATCCTACTGGAAACTTCTAATTTAGTTTTAGCCTCCTAGGAGAGCAATGTGGGGATTCTGCTTACCAGATGAGTATGGAATGTACTCTAAATAGTAGATAAGATCATATACCTTGTCAAGATGGGAAAGAGTAATACGGAAAATGCCAACAGGTTATGCTGGTGGGTAATTAATCCTAACTATTCAACAATACGGTCCTACTTAGCAATTTTAAGATACACTTTAAACAGTAGGAATAAAACCCTAGTAGATGCTTCAATTCTGTATTTAAAATAAAGTCAATTCAATTAACTAATTTGGAACTATTTCTAACTGATCTTTATATTGTGTCTAATCCACTAGCTATCCTGTTGTTTGTTTATATGATTTTGTTCTTTTTGGACTTAAAGCATATTAGCACAGCCTTGAATTTTATTCTAACGCATTACCTAAAGATTACCAATCGTACTGAATGTACAGTTACAAATAACATTCGATCTACATGAGATATTTTTGCTTTCTCTGCATAAAAGTGAATTTTGCAAATTTTGTTAATTTTGAAATTTAAAAATTAAGCATATAAATTATTTATATTGTTCTGAATTTTTCAAGTGTTCTTAATAAAGGGAGCTGCCTGTACATATAACTGCCTTTTTAAGAGAATTGAGAAAAAAATTAGAGAAAAACACTAGAACACCTGGAGAGAATGCTTAGACTCTTTGGTCAATGAGACTTAATGGAAAAAAAATAAGCATTTAGCATTTCCTCTTGCACTCTTATGAGGGTGTATAAGACCAAGAACATACGTTCACGAAGCTTTTAAACCTCTATTCTTCATTATACAGATGGATAAAGCAAGACAGAAGGTGAAACAATGATATTTCAGTGTGGTTGATTTTCTCCTGCCCTATTGAAATGGTAACTCAATCTCCAGATCGTCCTTCCCAGACAAACGTTTAGGCACACAAGCCCTGAAACTTTACTTTGTTTAAAGCACATCCACAGCAAGATGACTACTGCAGTAACACGTATGTCTGTAAAGGAACTCCTTTTCACGTTAAAGTTGATGAGAGTTTACTGTAAGCAAGACAACAGTGCCAGAATACCAAAATCTCGTATTTTGCTTTGATAAAAAGAGTATTACTGTGAAGTAACTCCATGCAATACAGCAATGTTTACACTGGTGTAACAAAGAGCAGAATTTCTGTTTTCTTTCCATGGATTGCTATAAACATAGCACTAACTCATTGTCCAAACTGGGACAGCACTACTGTAAGCAGTAACACTGGTGAGCAAGTAATACAGAAATTTTATAATCATTGTTACTTATTGCCTGTGGCAATTTTGAACACATTCTGAACATCAAAAGCAACAGAAACACATCTAACCTTTTCACTCACATCATCCTAATGCTGCTGTGTTCAAGACTTTTCCCCTTTCACTAGGTCAGAGCAACCAAAGCTTTCTAACTTGGGAGAGATACATGTTATCACAAGAAAACACAATTGCAGACAAATTAGTTGCAATATTTTGTTAATTATACTCCTAGATATGTAAGACTGTGAGCAAAAACTCTGTGAAGGTTTTATTCCACCTACTGGATGGGATGTACTTAGTGATCCAGAGCAGTTCTACTGAAGTCAATGGAATTTTAGTACCATTAAAACAAAAACAAGGTGCTTTTTTTTAAAAAAAAAATCAATAGTACACTATATTTTAATTATGGGAAAAAAAGAAGGAAAATGAGGGGGTTATTAAACAGAATGAATTTGTTGCATACATAGGGAAAAACAGAGGGCCAAATCAGAGTAAATTACACACAGCAAAATCTGAGAATGAATCAGCGTGAATGCTCTACTCCTAACACACTGCCCAAGATACACATTCACTATGGGGACATTTTGCTGACACTTCTCTTGGTTTCAGGATATTTCTGCTATGTTCTATTAGATTTTTTAAATTCTTTATTAGTCTAATCACATTTGTTATTGTGGCACTCCTAGCATTATTACCTGGTTGAATATTTCAAAATTTCAACCTTGCAGACTTACACTGTACATTTTCTTGGATAAAAGTTGGATAACATATTTTGGTTAACGGGGGAGGCTGTTCCATTTTAGTGGTATCAGTAATGACTTTTGGAATTGTTGTTGTTTACCAATGATGTCACATTAGGGCTTGGTTTTGATAATAATCCATATGTGGTTTACTAATGAAACTAACTTGGCAACTTTTATTCTTCTCAACAAAATAACACACAGATGTACAAACCCACATTCATGTGTTGTTTTATTGGTGTGTTACAACATTACATTTCCTTCACATCGAGAGAGCATGACATTAAAATACACTGATCCACAAAAATGCCTTCCCTACACTGACTTTGCACTGGTAATTAGAGTGCCTACAGATCCCTCCACAAGTTTCACTTCATTAAGTCCTTCATAATTTTAATTACATTTTAATCAAAGCTTTTACATTGTCTATTTTATGACTTTCAATTTAATTATTCCCATTAAAATACATTATTCTCTACTGCTTTGCAAAGTTCTCCAATTACTCTTGCAATGTAAGTATTTATGTTGCATTACACTTCATATTCCAATCTTTTAATAGCCACTACTCTTTTGAAGGCTGTATACGGTTTCCCCATCCTGAAGAGGATAGCTTATTTCTATCAAAAGCCATTAAAATACTGGGTATGTGTACAGCACAGTTAGGAGGCCCCACTCATTTTTGAGAATAAGCCAGATCTATATAAAAACATGCAAAATGCTCTATGCATCAGTATTAAACTTCTAATTTTGATTTAAGATTTTTTTTAACATTTGCATATAACCTGGAAGACTAGGGTTCCTGCTGAAAGAAAAAGCTAATGGCTAAGCCCTGTACAATGTTAAGACATGATACCCTTACTCTAGGGCTTTCATTAATCCTCCCATATAAAGTAATAGAAAATGATATCTCTGTTACAGAATTCTGTAGGATGGTTTAAAAACTTTCTATAAAGATTAAACCTCCACTAAATGGTGTGGATTTCTAGAATAAGACCTCAGCTACACTAGAGAAGTGTTGTGTCAAATCCAGTGCAAATGCAATGCCAGAATAATTTTGGTTTGCTGATGCTAGTTTTGTGAACTAGCATACATACACCAGCAAAACCACTGTCTAGGTAACTCTGTCCATTCTAGAGCTCAGAATAATGTAACTGTCAGTAAAAAATCCTACCTCTAACTGACACAGTCAAACTGGTATCAGTTTTACAAGTAGATCAGGCCCTATTTCTACAGAACCTTCCTGGCTTTGTGCATATTACATTCTGTTTCTTAATGTAATTTCCTATTTATAGCTATTTCCAAATTTCATACAAGTTTATATATGGTTGCATCCTCTTGTACGCAATTATTACATTTATTTTTAAAGGGATTCTAATTTACTTACTTGCTATAAAAATTCATGTGTTGCCAATCAGGAAGCAGCTCTTCTCAAAAAGCTACAAAGCTTACCTTTGAGAAAAGTAAATGACAAGCCTTATATAAAGACATTAAGTTGTTTGAATCACAAAATGCCTACAAGGCCAATACGTATTCCAACAGGAACACATAAATTATAATCATGGCAGCAGTCTCCTCCAGTCTAAAGCACCGTAATAATGAGTGTTGATCAATGCTATCTTGATCGCTTTAATCAGCAGCTCTGGCTAAGAAATGTTCAACTGCCAAGATGTGGTCTGGAACACTTGCCTGCATTTTCACAGGGTATCTAAGAGAAAAAATTCTGGAATCTGACATTCTGCCATCCAAAAGTACATCATTTCACAGGAATGTGATGTATACTGCATAGTGCATACATAACAAAACAGGATCCTACCAATAATAAATTAACTAAAATCATACACTTAGTAATCTTCTCCATACCAACACTGTTTTGATTCAGGTAAGTTTCAATTCAGGTACCAAGCCAACCTTTGCGAACACCATGCTTAAGAACTTGGTGAGCTGAAAATGTGGAATAGGTCTAGTGAAAAAATGTCTCCACTATTCCTGTGGATATGTTACAGTGCTGGAGACCACCACAAGCATTCATGGTTGTGCGCCCAAAGTCACAAATGAAAATCTTTGCATTTCTTTAGATCACCAATGCTACACAAGAATGAACATGACATACCGAGATTCACAGAAAACATTGTGTTTCTTTATCCTCACAGTTTTAGGATTTTTTAAATTTTTTTTTGTCTTCAGCTTGTTGAATGTCATAGGTGTTCTTTTCTTCATTTTGTTTTGACGACAATTATTGCAAGAGCTCTCAAAAAATTGCTAATGATGTAATACCAAGTTTCTAATCCATCCTGTGAAAATATATGTTATTGCAAGCTGTTAATTTTAACAGTGTGGAATTTCTTGAATGTCAGCATCATCCTGTGGAACTACTAATGCATAAGGCTTGGCTCTTACATGTAACCATTCATACCTTTTGGTTGCTTGATCATTAGCAGCTCAGAATGACCGTGTCAAAACTTGACAATCAATGCGAAGTTCCACCAGCATGTGGAGATTTTTATGTTAGAAGGCAACAAGATAAACATAAGGATGATGCCTAACTTATCAAATTATATAAGGAAACGGCTGGCCACAACAGATGCTGAATATCTGATGAAAGTGCTGTGTGTACTCCTCACCCATCAAAATCAGTGAGTGCTGATGATGACCAGAACTTTCTAGCAGACACTTCAGAAAATCTGTTTCCAGATATACTATATCCTCAACCACATCTTCCTAAAATTACTTTTAACCATTCTCCACATGAGATTGTTTTTATTAACATTCTTTCCCCTTCCCTCAAGTAGTCTATTTGTTTGCAGTAGACTGAAAACAGATAATTCAGTAAGTCAATATGAACTAAAAATTTAACTTTAAAAGTATGATATTATGGCATTAAAAATATTTCATTTTTCTTTATGAAAAGAAAAGAAACAAAAGAAAAAAACACGTACAGTAAGAAACACCGTGTTAAGAGGCCAGTTTGGAGGAAATGTGAGAAGACTAAATGTTCATTCTGCACACTTCCTGAAGTCATACAGGACCTTCAGTTATTCCCTCTAGAGGAAGGCCAGTAGCATTATCTGCTGTAGGTCTCTCTTCTTTCTTCACAGAGTTCTGATCTAGCAGGCTGACGTAAGATTTATGACAAGCTGTGTTACCCAAAGGAGGGTAATGTTGTCTGTAGCAAATATAAGCAAAAATGAGGCCAATGATCCCTCCAACGAAAGCATCTAGATAAGAAAAGCAACAAAACCAGAAGTATGTTACCATGGACAGCCAGTAGCGACAACTGTAAATAAAGACCTTTGTTTGACCTGGAAGTGTTTAATGCAGAAAATGTGAACCTCAAATTTTCATAAAGAATTCAGAGCTGAATACCACAATAATAAAGTATACATAAAGTCAGCATTTTTGGGGGGACATCTCCAACATTTTTAATACCCAAAATGTAGATGCTTTTCAGGAGATGAACAAGGGAAATAGAATGGTTTCCATGGGGCATTAAACATTCATTATGTTCCAGCTCACCATTAAGGGTAGGCAACTCATGTCTTCTTTCAGTTTGCCATGATTTACAGTGACCACCACCAGATTTTCTATTTATGAAAAATAAAGTTGAACTATACTGTTCACAGTACACCTCAAACTATTGCACTGACTACAGTCTGCTCCTTCTTTCTGCCTAAGTACTCCCAGGAAAGATGGCAGCTAAAATGCCAGATCTACTTTTGACTGCTTTGTGTTCCAGAAGGCATTCTCCAATGCAGATAAGGAGCAAGTAGGACGTAGGATGGAAAATCATCTTCCTTCAGGAAGTTGGTCACTTGCAGCTCCTGGAAGGCCCCTGAAAAAGACAGCTATCAAGAACAATTTCAAGCTGGGTGAATTCTTCCTAAAAGCACCTGAAAGGTCAAATACTAAACATGCCTGTTAACTGATTTAACACCTTTTTAATATCTTTCTTTGATGCTATTTACTATCCTATACTCCTACCATAAAATAAAATAAGATAAAATAAGGCCATTGAATGAGATATTTGCAGCTTTCACATAGAGGCATTTTTAAGTTTTCCATGGGAACTGCACAGCGCCTGAAGGGTAAGAGGATTTGTTCTGTTGTCACATTCTCCACGCTTCTTGCTAATATACCCGCCTGATCTTGTGTTTCATTTTCAAGCAACTAGAGCAAAACTTCACTGAAAATACACACTGACTTTGAAAGCCTCAGATCTGAACACAAACAATAATGAAAGTGAGGCAAAAGGCACTGGCTAGAATATGGCTTGACACCATGTTTTATTTTAACAAGACTTACTAAGCACTGTATCATCTGTGTATATCTGTCTTTCTGCATTTTACTTTCAGTTACAAAGAAACCACAGTGTAATAAACATGTCTCATGACAAAGAAGGATTAATCAATACAAATTAGTTTTGTCTAAAATAGTTATATACAGACTAAATGCCCTAGTTTGTCTCTCTAGTATATATACTAGGACAAAGGACATGTTCAATTTTCAGTGCGTAAGAAATGTCTTGTAATCATTGGAGGAGTGAGATTCTGATGAGCCTTTTAAGAGGAATAGGGCAAGAAAACCTGAAAAATTGCACATTATGCAACTCTGGGCCTCAGTTTGGGCACCGAAGTAATACAAATTCACTACATGACTTACACCAAAGATTTCTAGCTAACTGACCTTGACTGGGGGTACTGAGCAAACACAGAGGCAGCTATTTTGGCTCCTGCTTTTGAAAACAGTAAGTCTGGAATTTGTTTGAGTTCATGGTAGCCACAGATTCCTTTTTTCTTTTTTTTTCCTTTGTCCATAAAGGAAAAATAATATTCTTTCAGTCTCAGTATTTATCTTACTTTTTTCATAGAAAATTTCCACTTATTTAATGAGTAAATTAACTTTTCAGAGTTATACACCTATACAGAGATCTAGGGACTTAAAAACAGTCAATACATTCACAATTCATAATGAAATATCCTAATATTGACCATCACTAAGATCTTGAATACTACATTTTCCAGCAAAAACTGAAGAGGGCTCATAAGTACTCGTAATATTAACGTTCTGAGCCCACTCGTTAGCTTTTTAATGTAAGGATACTCCTCTCCATCTTTCACCAACAGTATTCCAAGTCTTGGATATTATATTGATGGCCCTTGTTCATTCCCCCCAGCATAGTTAAGATTCTATCACGAAGACATCATAAGTAATTTAACAGAATTGGTTGATGTTGCTGAGCATGTAAGATGAGGCCTGAGCTTCTGTTCTGTGTATTATAGAATGAACTAGTCTCTCCCTTGAGAATATAGTTCTTTCAGATAAAAGCATAGGTCACCTGCAGGATAATGTCTGCTAGCCCTGTTCTTAGTTTGAGAAGAGCTAGGTTTTCTATTCCATCTCCTTAAACTTCAAAGACAAAAATATGAGCACCCATAATGGACAGAGTCGCAACCTCCTGGGTGTAGTTTTCTTCTATCGTATATAAAATAAACCATAATAATCTGCCTTGTAGCATGTTTCATTACATAAATAATTTCTACTCCTGGCAAGAGGTAGTACAAACTGCGAACATGTTCAAAACTTTAGAGTAAAAATGTACATTTATATTCACATACATTCACGCTTCTCTCTCTCTTTAACAGAGAGTTCGAACCAGCTGAGTGTCACACATTGAGCATGAGGTTTGCTGTCCTGCCTGCCACCCTGTCAAGGCACGCACTTCACATTCAGCAGCTTTGTGCTGGAGGCTCTCTCCAACTCCCAGTGTTAGTGAACAAAGAAGAGTAATGAGCCGTGTAACAAGACAAGGCCTCTGCAGGAAACCAGGAGACTCTTTAAACAACATGTTAAGGCTAATGGTTGGTGATTAAGATGGGAGAACATGATGCTGCACAAACACAAAAAACAGAGCAATAAAAAGCATGGATGAGTCTTGCTCTGGTATGCTGACTGCAGTATGAGATAAATGCTCAGTGGGACAGAGATACGCTGTACTTAATTGAAACTATATACAGGAACCAACGGAATGATATGTCTTAGAAAACAGGTAAGCAATATGTAACCAATATGAAACAGATAACCAAAAGGGCCACTCAGGACCTTCATGGGAGTATAATTTGCAAAGCCAGCAGTACCATACCAGCAATACCACATAAAGCCAAGGTGACTTATGTAACAGTATTAGAAATACCAAGCCTGGGATTTCTGATAGGAATATGGGGATAAATAAGGAAAAAGTAACTACAGGCTGGTTGACTTAGGAGGAGACATGAGTGGAGAAAGGCAGGTACAAAGGTGGCAAAAAAGAGGGTCAAGAAATGATAAAAGAAATAATAAATGGTAGGATTTTCTGACAGTGGAAGTGTAGGTGCTGGCAGATAGTAGTGAACTGATGTGTGGATGCTGGAGGGAAGCCATGAGGACAACCTGCCAGACTCTCTACCAGGTCCGTGTCCGAAAGACTCAGTGTGGGAGGGTAAGGCGTGGTATAATTCTGACTTACTAGAATGCAGTCACAGAATTGTAACTTAGTAATATAAGTGTGTAATTAATAAATAGCATAGCCTCTATATCAGTTACATCTCACACCTGAATATTAAAGGGCTCTGAATCAACAGTCTTCTTGTGACAGATGCGCTGGTCTGCCTCATGTTGCATTACAGAAGTGCCTGCTGTGAGGGAAGAGAGGATGCTGCAGCATAGCTCTGAAGCTAAGAAGGTCAGTGCTCGTTAATTCAACCTCACTAAGAAACCTCCTGAAAGGTATCTGCTCTAGTTACATTATATTATAACAATGCCTCATTTACATGAGAATGCTTACATAGTATGACGATCCAAAACTTCCACTAGAAACAATAAAGAAGCAAATGAAAAAGGGTTAAGCAGCCTTCAGACTGTCGATAATTCACTTAAAAATATCCCATTTTCATTATATGTAGACTTTTAAGGATGAAGGTTCTGAAGGGAGGCTAAAGGGTTAAAAAAAGGACCTTTGTGAAGCCAACTGTAGATCCATCTAAAATTGCTAGCATTGTGGTTTAGATTAACTTACTAATCATATAAAGCAAACTACAGATAAGAAACTAACACTGCAGGGAATGTGGAAGAGGAGAGATTAGTAGGAGATGGCCCATCTTTGTTGTAGGCCTTGGAAGGCCTGTAGGAGAACAAAGCGTCTGGCACTTTGTCGATATGAGGATAGCCAAGGATGGGGAGCCGGTTGGTACCAGCTGTGTTGTTCTGACAGTGGAATAAGGGGGGGTAGAAGCTGAAGTTCACCAAAAGGACCAGGTGAAGAAGAGGAGGGGATGAAGTAAACGACCCCTGAAGACCACTGACTGAGCATGTGCCGTCAGGAGGGACTTATGGAAATGACTTCTTGAAACTAATTTTAATACGAAGCGGGGACGGGTTATGCCTATGTATAGGCATATTGGGAAACTTCATGTATATGTAACGCTTTGCTACATATAAATAGGACAAGCTGCCGTGTTGTGGCATGCATGACTTTGGTGGGAGCACCCCCCGTGCTGCCCAGCGCTGAATGAACATACCTATTTTACAATCTTACAGATTGTGGAGTCTGTTTTCTGCACGTCAGTTCATCCAAGAGCAGACATTTTATACAACTTGCCCACATACCAAACGCTGCTGTCATTCCCTCACAAAAGTAAGGTTTAAGACTGTGTAGCAGGTTTTTTTAGCTTTGTTGAGGTTCTTTACAATGAAGAAAGACACTGCATGCTGCTTCAGTGACCTACTCATCCATATTGAATGCATTCAGCATTTATTTGCTGTTACAAATTAAACATTCAGTATGGTTACTGAATCCATCATGCTAACATCCAGTCAGTATAACAAAATAACAGCCTTGAAATATTTGCAGCCCAAAGCTATGAAAAATAATTTTTATAGGTTATAATAAAAAGATGAAATATTTCTCTTCCTTAAGTGGGACCTGACTTTGGAAAGTATGGAATTGACACAGTGGGAGCAATTACAACCTTGGCCAAAAAAATGAAGAGAACAGAAAACATCAAACTTTGCAGGAATTTGTGCTATGTAGCTTGGTGTATGAAGCTTCTAAACTTCTCAAGGAGGAGCCATGAACCCACTTCATGCCCACTATACTTTGATCTGAATGAAAAACAGTGTATTACATCATGTGCATCAAATGACCAGAACATAGACAAATGACTGAGTGCATCTTTGCAATGACTAGCTACATACAGATGCTTCAGTCTAGTCTAATGCACGTGCAACCATGTTAGTAATCACTCACATACGCAACAGGTACCTAGCAGGAACCTGGAAAAGCAGTAGGCAAAGACTAGGCCACACAACAGAGCTACTCTGATGGGCCAGATCCAGCCTACAGCTGGATCCACCCCAGACAGTTACGGCACTGCTGTACATTTGTAAAAAACGATTATGTAAAAAAAAAATTGATGTATATTTGTATATGAATATGATGATGTACATTGTGTATATACAAATATAGACTGGTAAAGGGCGCCTGCAGCATTTTCAGACATTGAAACACTCAACATCAATCCAGGAGCAACGAAAAGTCTATAGCATGCTATCATGTTGTAACTCATGTGATTTAATGTAAAAAAAACCCAAACCAAAACAAATAAATACAAGGCTTATAAAAAAAAGTAAAAAAGATATCTCCATGGCTCACCTTGCCAGTGATGTTTGTAATCACACATACGTGAGAGGGCAATCATCATGGCACAGTAGAGTGGAAGAATTGCTGCACAAAGCCGCCAGCTCTTTCCCCGGCCATTTTCTGTGAAGCAGTGTAACTTTCCAGCTAAGTAGAAGGTGGTAAAGCCAAGGCCTGAAAATGCAACTGATAAACACAGAATTACAGTATTTTGTCATTAACACTGTTCGATATTATCCCTTAAGATCCTTCTACTGCAGAAAAGTCTTGGACTTTCTAGGATGATATTAGGAGCTAAGGTAAGTTGAGAATAGCCATCTGCAAAAAACTGAGGGAGTTTCGTAATTTGAATGGTGATCCCTATGTAATCATATAAATGATGCTGTTTTAACTTAGTATTCTCAAGGGATGTAGCAAATTGCCTAGGCAGAGAGGGGTTTTGTTTTCTTTTTCTTTTTAATAAAGCAATCACGATTACAAACTTTTAAAAAAACACAATACTTTGGGTGCCACTGGGAAAAGGTCCCACAAGATCCATGGCATAGGTATGTTCTCCACAGCAGTGGTGTTATTTATGTAGCAATGCAAACACTCAGGCAAGGAAATGCTGCAAAGCACATCAACTTCCTTCTCACAGATACTCAGCTTTCACATAATCTGACGTCTGCAAATAATGTGTGAAGTTCATCTATCCAATAGCAATTGGGTTTTTTTGCCTTTAGCAATTTACCTTTTTCTTCTGGGGAAGACATCAGCTGTGGAAAGAATCCCTGATTTGATTTGCACATTAAATTAAACATTTAGGCAAATTTTTAACTTGAGTCACAAAACCTCTTTCATGCTTAACCTTCAGGTTCAAAGCAGAAAAGGATTCAGTCAGTTTGTACTGCAATTGAATTACATTTAAATGAGATTTTCAGGTTCCATTAACCTGTTTCTATAGACCATACTCAACTGGCAGTGATGACAGTCACCAAGATTCTGTACTGAACTTCTTTCCTCTTGCAGCTGTTCACCTTCCAGAGAAATGCTGGATGGATTTTTTTTTTAAGTATGCATTTTTAAATTCTCTAAAAAAACATTTAAAGATTTTTTTTTTTGCTGTAGGAAAATTAGTGCTGCAGCTTAACAGCTAGCTCTGTGAAACATTTTCTATTTTCTCCACAAATGTTATAGTCAATTTTGCTCCTGACAAAACAGAATATAAGCATCTAAAGCATAGATAGCAAAAGTATAAATATTTATCCAAATATTTGAAATCCTTTTTCTGACTACCTTTATACTTTCTATCTTTGTGATGTCTAATCTAAGCACATGGATAAGAGGTAACAGGTCACATTCTTAATGCAAAATTATGTTTTAATTCTGCCATGAGTGAATTTAATGATAAAATCACCATCAGTGCTGTGTCAGACATGCATCTTTTTTCTAATCTCCTGCTAGGGCTTTCCAAATGCCCTCCTCCTCATGTTCCTAAGTGCTAGAAGTGACAAAGTAATTACTTTGTATTCTGCTTAGAAATCTATGGGATGGTCAATTTTAGCTGACAGTACAATGGAGTGGTTTCATAAGTTTATACTACACAGCTGTTTGAATGCAATTACTAAAGATTTGCGTTTCATCTTCAAACACACAACTAAATCACTTCTTTAGACTGGATGTGGTGGAGCAAGACAGAATGCTGATTACTCATCAAACCAGTATATCAAATATATTATTTCCTAGAAGCTTTTCCAACCAGTGCAGAAACCGTACTTGTCAGAAGACAGTGGGAGGCAAACTTTAAAATATGAGAAAAAATCTTGCATAAATAAAAGATTTCTTGCAGACGGGGTTACCTTCTTGTGTACAGACTATTGAGAGTCATATAAACTTGCTTTCCCTTTCAGACTATGTATCAGACAAGAAGAAATAATTTCTTCTGGCATTTCTATGTCATGGCACTCTTGAAATGAATGTATTTTCCTAAGAGTTGCGTGTCTTACACAGAAACAGGCTGTAAGCTGCATAGTCAGAGCACCTGGCTATAGCTACCATGGCAAAAAAAAAATCAATCTATGATCCTGACAACGTATCTCAGAAAACTGGAATACCCCCTTCCCCTTTTCCAACATCCTCTCCAACTCTTAGTACGCAGTGTAGACTGACACACTTAAAATAAAAATAAACATTTCTTCTTCTTTCTAGTGTAGACTCTCTTGTGCCTCTCACATTTGCTAGATTAGCCACTGGAATACAACAAAAGACAACACTGCTCTCTTTTGCGTGGCATTGTCTTTTGTACCGAAGATCTGCAGCTCTTCATAGTTTGGTTTTGGGTTGGTTTTTTTTGAAAGCTAACAACACACAGTCACATCTGTGAGCAGACATAGGGCTGTCTGTGGGAGTCTGTAGCAGGCCTACAGACGAGGCAATTGCAAGATGTTAGGGACAAAGAAAAAAAAACAGGAAAAGGACAGAACAAGAAACCACAGCATGCCACCTTAAGGGAAGCTTCTCTTGCCTCCTTAAGGGAAGTTTCTCCCACCTCTTTAAGCCAATAGCAAGCTAGCTTCCTTACAGCCAATAGTAACTTGTTAAGTACATTTGAAAGAACGAATCAAGTGTGCTGTTGTTGTTAAGTTAAGCATGTGCTGGAGTGCTGAATAAAGGAGAGTTCATTGCTGCACCGTGAAGAGGTGTGTTGTTGCCTTTGTCCGTCTCAACGTGCGCAACATTTGGTGACCCCGACGTGATTCATCTAAAGATAGCCAGGAGATTATCCTGAAGTGGACCATCGGGTAGCTGGGGAGACGGAGCCTGGTGAAGCGGATAGCGCAGTGTGTTGGCTGCTAGTTCCTAGGAATTGAGACACCGTATAAGGTGAGCCACCAGGGACAAGATGGGGAGTAATCTCTCTAAAGAAGAGAGTCTTGTTGTATCAATGTGGGAGTTAGTACTACAAATGAGAGGAATAAAACTAGAAGAGATGCAATTGAGACGAATGTTACTTTGGGCAAAGAGGCAAGGAATAGAAGCCTCTACTCTAACTGCATTTAGTGTTTCAACTTGGGAAGGACTGGGACTTTTATTGATGGAGGGAGCGGCTAAGGGTGATAAAGAGGCCACGGGACTGTTTACCACGTGGGGACTGGTTAGACGATTGAAAAGTCAGCAAGATGCAGAAACTAGTACCCATAGGCCTCCTCCTCCTGAACCCCCACCTGATAAGGGTAAAGATGGGGATGAGGGGGAGGAGGACCTGCCCGGCAGTGAGGGTGCCTGTGGATCTGATGAATCCCAGCCCCAGCAAGATAATTTAAAGGCGGGTCTTCCTGAGTCCCATCGATGTTTATGTTGTCCATCAGCCCCTCCTCTGCTTTGTGGCTTCATTTTCAGGCAATCTACAATGCCTAGCAATTATAGAGAGTTTAAAGAAATATTGCCCAAACTATAGTGTAGATATACTGTATACAGACTTGTATTCAGGATTTAATAATTTAGTAATTTAGCATTTGCCAGGCAATTTTACTAGCCATTGTCAGTGTGGTGGATAGTGGCAGCAGATTTAGCTAAATGGACTTTAGAACAAACCTTGTGATATTTTAAAAAAATTATTTCCCCATAATTTGTTTTTTTTTTCAGGATCTGTCACATTTCCAGAAGGAGGTGCTCATAAATGAATACTGAAGTTCAGCAGGATCTATACTTGCACAATCACAAAGGCAGGTTTTGCCTTAGATGGTTGATGAGTTCCTCTAAACAGAAGCTCAGCAAGAAAGACTCACAAACACTCCTCCAGGGGAACTTATGCCTAACGTAAGATGGAAAAGTAATATAATGATGCTCTAGCTTGTGGCTATGAAACTAATATTGAGCAGAGCAGCTTTACAGTGCAATATTGTAAGACTTGACTTCCCTTACCCTGAAGCACGCATATCCAGAAAGAGCTGCTTGACCCAATAGTCATTGTGTGTGCAGAGTCAGCAGCAAAAAACACTGAATTAACAGCTAAACACTTTGGTATGTGGAAGTATGGGTAATAAAGGTAACTATATATTCCAAGAAAACTCAATTGCTGCGCGCTCCAGGTAGAAGACTTCATTGCTTGATGGCTGTATTTTGAAGATGATGCCCATCAGTAACATTAAGAAAAACACTTCACTCTTCAAGAAACCTGGTACTATAGGAGATATTCACACAGAAGAATTGGTCAATCAGTAGAACTTTTTCCTGGTTTTGGCTGGGATAGAGTTAATTTTCTTCCTAGCAGGTGATATAGTGCTGTGATTTGGATTTAGTATGAGAATAATGTGGATCATACTGATGTGTGGGGGAAGGTGTCTGTAAATTGGCTCTCCGAGGAGAAAAGCTACAAAGTGTACTTACTAATAGTTTCCAAGAGATGGCTTGCAGATGGCAGCAACGCTGAGTAGAAATACCAAATTAGTCTCACGACCAGCCATTTTATCATAAGCCAGTGTAACAAAGTACAGCAAAACAATAACCCTGACCCAGCTCCCAGCAGTAATAAACAGCACAACGTGTACTTCAGGTAAGGTGTTACAGAACACAACCCTGAGAACAAGCATGGCAACTTTGAGAGAATATTAATCAACATTGTGATCAGTGATTATCAAACTAATATAATGAATGTTTATGACAAATTTGTTCTAACGTGCTCTGGTCAGACTTGTCATTATCTCAACCTGCCGGGTCCCACATCTGATGCCATAAAGGACTGTCATGGTTTAACCCCATGTGACAACTGAGCACCACTTGCTCAGCGCCCCCCCCAGCAGGATGGAGGAGAGAATTGGAAGGGTAAAAGTGAGAAAACTCATGGGTTGAGATAAGAACATTCTAATAATGGAAGTAAAATAAAATAATAATAATAAACAAAGCAAGTGATGAAGTGATGCACAATGCAATTGCTCACAACCCGCTGATCGATGCCCAGCCAGTTCCCAAGCAGCGGCCTCTGAGCCACCTTTCCCCTAGTTTACATTCTGAGCAGGACATTGTATGGTATGGGGATATCCCTTTAGCCAGTTTGAGTCACTGTCCTGGCTGTGCTCTCTGGCAGCTTCTTGTGCATCTCCAAGCATTCTCAGTTGGTAGAGCATGGGAAGCTGAAAAGTCCTTGATTCAGTGTAAGCACCGCTCAGCCACACCTAACACATCAGTGTGTTATCATTATTCTCATACTAAATCCAAACCACAGCACTATACCAGCTACTAGGAAGAAAATTAACTCTATCCCAGCCAAAACCAGGAGAAACGTATTTGAGCAAATTTTTTTCTGCACCAGCTAGAGTCAATACCTCACTGTATCACAAAGAAAATGCACACACATGCATACACGCACATCACATGCCCTAATATATTAGGTACTGCCTAAGATTGTAATAAAAGTTATCATTCTGCATAAGAAGACAGAATCCAAAGAACCAGCAAAGCAATGTTCCTCATCTACAGAAATACTGCTGCAAAATTGGTTTCTTCCCAGATCATAAAAAAATAATACTCTGTTTATATAAAGAAGGCAAAGGCAACATAAAATACAAACCATCCCTCTTTGAAGACATTGGCAAAAATGAAAATAAGAAAACCAGTTTGTTAGTTTAAAACTGTTAAGACAGATGTTGATGCAAATTCCAGACAAAAATATTTAATTGATTTTAAGTGTTGGAAGAAGAGAAAGGAATGAATCAAACACACAGTATAAAGAAATGAGATATTTTAAACAATTAGTGTAGCTAACTCAAATCAAAGTCCTGACACTACAATTTGCTGAACACAGGAAAACCTCTCCCAAGACAAGCCACATGTTCTGTCAGGGCTTGATAAAACACTGGAGGTTTTGCGAACATACTGGAAGACAGAAAATGGAGTATTTGCAGTGTAGCAGGTCTCAGAGGTCTCAGCTGAGATCAGGGTACCATTATTCTAAGTGCTATGCAAACATACAGAGAGGACACCATCCCACAAAGCTTAGCAACTGAAAATACAAGGAGGATTCAAAGGAAGCAAGGTGAAGTGCAGAGTGCGGAAGGGCTTTCCTCAGTCAAGGATGAAACCTGGCTCCCAGGTCTGTGCCCCTACTAGAGGCTTGTACTGCCTTACTGTTCTCCTTCTACCTTCTGAAAGTCATTATGGAACTGTTCTCTTTAAATAAGGCAGCTATGGTTTCTGAAAAAATTAATGGAGATGAAGGGAATTTTGGAATGAAAAGGGAAAATTTGAGTTTTACAGGAATAGATGCTATGAGAAAAGAAGAGTAGGCAATATTTGATTTGTACTCTTACTGTTTACTTCCATTTCCTGGATCTGCTAATAGCATCAAATAAATGATTTAGGGCCAATGGGTCTATTTTAACACCAGTAAAGATCCCACATTCGCAAATCTTTGTACATTTCTGAACAAATCCTGAAGAGAGTTGAGATTCACTGTGCATGTTACATATGTTTTGGGTTTCTTTAAAGGAATCACATGCATTATGTTTTTACTGTATTTATATGGTTTTACTTAAAACTGTTATCTACAAAGAATCTTTAATAATGCATATGCACTCGGCAGATAATATTAATGGTACCTAGATAGTCTCTCAGTTATGAATAAACATTAGTTTATGAAAAATTATATCAATTTCCATTCCTGTTTGTACCTGTTCTAGATGTTTTGCTTTTTCGTAATGTAGACCTACTGGTTATGTAGACCTGCCAGTCAAAGGTGTCCAAGTGATTTTGTTTGCAACATGGCTATAAACCATTTGGAAACTGTACTGCAAATTCTGTCACACAATCCAAGCCAGCAGTGTGGTAGAGAATCAAGCACATCATCTCTCTCTCCTCATTAAATGAATTCCCTATTCCCATTCTCAGAATGAGACTTCTGAATACCAGATATA
Organism: Butorides virescens; assembly: GCA_017310255.1. Taxonomy (NCBI): domain Eukaryota; kingdom Metazoa; phylum Chordata; class Aves; order Pelecaniformes; family Ardeidae; genus Butorides; species Butorides virescens. The sequence goes on along the minus strand of JADKXX010010511.1, from coordinate 41,745 downwards.
CATGGGATTGATCAACCTGGAGTCACCACTTTAAGTCAGTCCAGTTCACAAAGCGTACTGGGGTGTTTCTCTGCAGATAACACTGCTTATTTTGCTTGCTGAATAAGGACTGTTCAAAAGTTCACAGAACTGGCATCCAGAAGGGACCAGCTGATCTTTTCGTCTGACCTCCTATATATCACACCATTAAGTATGATCTAGTTAGCACCAGAATGTGAGTTTGGATAAAGTATATTTTTCAGAGAAATTATCTGAAGATAGAAGAGGAGAATGCAAGAGGACTTGTAACACCAACCACTTGGTGAAGTTCTTACTGAGAAAACCACAATCAAACCACCATCATCCTGGGCCATCTTCATCTGAGGACCTGATTCAGCAAAACACAATAAGAAGAAAAATATAAACACTGCTGTGTAGGCAAAATGTCAGTAAGGCTCTCGAATAGCCTTCCCACTTCACAATAATCAAGTACATGGAGAATTGATGCAAACAGTCAAGTGCTTGCAAACAAGCACCTATTGAGGTATAAGCGAAGGAAGTATCTGAGTATGTTTATTTACTATTACAGCAATGACATGAGCAAAATACTTGGTAGAAAAAAAATTAAAACCTGGCATTCCTTCTGTCCAAGGAGTTCATGTACTAAGCTGTCCATCCTGCTATTGGATCAAAGAGCAAAGAACCTTGTCAGCATGGAAAAACTCAAAGGGGATAATGGCACACTGTAAAGGTACCAGGCCTTGCAGATCTGATGAATGAGCAACCACTAGAGAGTAGAAAATGTAGTATTTGTGGTGTGTCTTGCTGTGTCAGTAAAAAGAAAAAAGGAGACTGGAAAACATTGTCTTTAGAGTGAAAGGACAACTAGCTCTTCCTCCCCTTTTTCACTAAATAATTGACATTTGTCAGTTGTAAAAAGGAAAAGATTTTTACATTTTAAAAGCCATTCATTTGTTTGAAAAATTAAAATTATTTATGTGCTTCAGAGTGAAGAAATTGTTGAATTTCAATATAATTGTTTGCTATCCTGTGATAATTTATGTAAAATATTACTGCAGTACATGTAATTATAATTGCGTATCTAAATTTGAACTGTTAATTATCTTTAACTAGCAATTTCATGGAGGCTAATCATATTTCCTTCAGCTGAAAGGGAACATTTTAAGTAACATATGATCTACAAGCCACAGGTTTTTGGCAGTAATTGCTGCTACTCCCCTATTTTCAAAATAAATCTCTTAATTAACAGTTGTATGGCAGTGTCTCTGAAGTATTCATCCTCTTAAAGAAGAATCCAGGGAAATAAGGAATGGATTTCTTAGAACCCCATCTCCTGTGGGGTTTATTGGCTTCTTAATTCAGACTATACGTACACTCAGGAATGGTCGTGTTTAATGCTTTTGCCTCTTCTCTGACATATTTACCTCTCAGTACTCAATAACAGAGGCTGTTTGAATTCATGAGAGGCTTGTGAGATGAACTCTTTAAAGTTTAGTTTTCCAGCTCTAATAATAAAGCAAATCCCACTCGTCTGTTTGAGGTTCAGATTATGTACATCTCAAGTATACCTCCAAAAGACTTTCTATTTTTCCTGAATTTAAAAAAAAAGTGGGGTTTTAGTACACGATAACGTATCAGTGTAAAACAGTGGTTCCTAACTGGTATTTATCCTACCTAGCAAACATGTTCTATGCATTGTCTTTTACAACTATAGCATTTAATACAATAACTTTTTTTTATGGTAGTATATGGTGATATATTTTCTCCTTTTCTATGCATGATTAAAAAGATTAATCCCAGTTCTACTGTGCACTCCAGAATGGACAACTTTATTTTTGCTATCTTCAGAGGATCTAGACTGAACTGGAAATGAAGATACCTACTTTTCAGTCCCTGTTTCTCTCAAGAGAGTTATTTAAGTTTCTCTAAGAGAGTTATTTACAAGTTTGGAGCCCAGAATTGAATTCAGTGATGGTATAATGTAGCTGTGCAGCCACTCTCCTCTTGGTGTCCTTCTTCACTTTGTTACCTGAAGTGTGGTTGAAGAAGGCTTCAGATATCCTTCTTCAGAAATGCCAGGACTATGCACAGCTATAGCAGTAAGGGTTATATAGAAGATCTGTGCTTCTCTTTTCATGCTGTGAGACCCAGCAGTAATAGGAAAATGTTATTTATTCCTCCTACACTGCAAAACGCAAAGTGTTGAAGCCTGGAGATCTTGGCAGTCAGTAAAGACTAAAAAACATGATTAGTGCATGAGTGCTAACCCTCCTCCTCCTCTCTGGCATCATTAACTGAACAAAACACAACTTAGTTCTCATTTTTTGGTAGCAGTGAGATGCACCCTGAGACCACTTTAGCTATTTCAGGTGTAATGAGGTATCTTGAAAGGCGCATGAAAATAAAATGTCAGAAAAAACAAAAAAATCACAAGAATTCACTGTGACAGTCCTGCAAAAGCAACCTAATGATTAATACTCTAGTTACTTGCTTTTCAGATAATATGGGTCTATTTTCGTTCTAACATGTCTCTGATATCTCCTTTTTGTTTCCTAAGTCTCTGCATAGATTTGTATTTTGTGATGTGCTTTTTGTGTTGCTTCTGCTGAACTGTCTTCCTTTGTGAAAATAATTTAATAAAGCTAAGCCAAAGGGAAGGTGATTGACTGTCCTACTTGGAAAAAAATATTTTGCCTGTGATAATACGCTCAAAACGTTCTCTGGGAATTGTACGTCTATAAAATCCTCTTTGAATTTAATTTCAGCATTAAAATTCATACAGCCATTTCATATCATACGTTTTCCTTCAGGAAAGATACATCTTTTCAGCCTTTGAACACTGTGAAACTGAAAACATTCACCAGTAGCCCTAGCTAAAATTGCAGTAGGCTTCTGTGCAATTTCAGTGACAAACAGTATGTGTTTGCATTTGGAAAATATACAGTAATCACTGCAAATATAAAGCATTACAGACAAAGAGATGGATCATTTTCTCTGATTGTTACATAGGCCATTTAAATGGTTAGTTTGCAGTTTCATAATTTGTTGCCCTTAAGTTGAGGATTTTTTCTTCAGCTTAAAAACTGCTTAGTGTAAAGCAGACATGTATTGCAATGCTTAGCAAAACATTCATTAAAACTTGAGAAGATGAAGATCCTCATGGGGTAGTTTAATTTCCAGAAAACACCCACAAAAGCAATTACATTTTTAATGAATAATTTATTTGGGGTGCTTTTAGAGCAGATTCTTGTTCACAATTTCTCACTTTATGCAATTCCACTTGGTCCTTATAGACAGGTTTTTTAACTTGCCTAGATCTGCTGTTTGGAGAGAATCAGATCTCAGGTTTGCTGTGTCTCCAGTTGCTATTGGGGGGGGGGGAAATTTCAGTTGGAAGGGACCTACAATGATCATCTAGTCCAACTGCCTGACCACTTCAGGGCTGACCAAAAGTTTAAACATGTTATTAGGGGCATTGTCCAAATGCCTCAAACACCAACAGGCTTGGGGCATTCACCACCTCTCTAGGAAGCCTATTCCAGCTTGACCACCCTCTCCATAAAGAAATTCTTCCTAACATCCAGTCTAAACCTCCTCTGGCACAGCTCTGAACAATTACCATGGGTCTTATCACCAGATACCAGGCAGAAGAGATTATCAAAGAAGACAGGCTAATACAACAAAGAATAAAATGGCTAATGATATGATGGAGAACTTCTTGCATCACAGAAAAATCACAGTCTTGAGATCCAGAAAGCAACAGGCTCATCTGGTACAATTTCTGATTTTTCATGCAGTCCTTGGTAGTGCTAAATAACATGTTACCATGAAGAATCACATTAATTTGAGCTTTTCTTCAAGGTGGTCTGCTGAATTTTGCTAGATGGCAGAGAGATAAAACACTTCATGGTTCAGTTCTTCTAGACATTTTAATGAAAAAGGCTGGGTGCTGGTGAGAAGCAAACAATTCTCACACAGCTTGGAAGCAAACCTACCATTTGCAAAAAAACTGATTGAAAGATAAGGACATGCCCTTTGACCTTAAGATTTGGTATATTCTCAGATAGGTGGTAAGCATTGACAAAGATGAAAAGGATACCTGCGTGGCTGAATCTTTTTATTTAAAAGTATTTCATATATATTTTATAAAGAAAATATGCAGGTGAATAGCCACCTTGTTTATCCCAATAATATGCATTACAGCTGCTTGATAAACTGGCACCTAAGCCAGTTTATAATCAAACGCTTGATAGCTTGTGGAAATTAACTGTTGATTCTTCCTAGAAAAAGCAGGGAGCACAACAGACCTTCAGCAGTCACCTTCTCTATTCTGGATAAGGGAACTGTCTCCTGAGTACTGCCTCTAAAGTTGCGTATACTGCCATTCCTGGACAGGACAGGATGCTATGTAAGGCACGAGGTTGGTGATGCATATGGTCGTTTCCCCTACTGCCACCTGCATTCAATGACAATCATCAAATGCAAATTATATTAGTCTTCCAGTATAGTCCCTTTCATTCTGCTCTTTAGGAGCCTTACTAAAGAGCAGTCTCAAGAAGCTAACACAAGAACAACACTTCTGGGAAATATGTCAATGCTGGAAGGAAAGGCATGCATAGTCCCAGTATTTGTAGGATGTGGGGGCCGACAGTGCTCACAAAGGAAGAAATGGCAATGCAGTGAAAAGAAAGTCAGCTGGGATTCCTCTCTCCTTATTCGAAGATAGGGCTGGGGGAAGAATTTTTGTTACATATTCTTAAGCTTGTTACAATGATTGCTGCTGCCATTCATAAAGTAATCTGGCTACTTAAAGTAGGAAATTACTATTCAGGACTGGTCTGAAGATTTAATCTTATTTATTATGCCAGCAGAAAACAATAAGCAATTACTTTTTTCCTATTGCTGCTTGTACTTCCTTTCTTGGAGATATTGTTCTTTCTCCCAACAAATAAGCACAGATGACCTCATGTTCAGTACTCTTATAACGTGCATATCCTACTTTAAACATAAAGAGAATCTACAATGTGCAACATGCTCCACTGGCAATGTTTTCTTAAAGCTTACATTAAAGTCCGTAGTAGGTATTAAGATCCTAAATCCTTGGTCACTGGTCTCATTAACCCTGTTTGCTGATTACTTCTTTGATGTAGTAACGATGACTATTAATAGATTTGAACTCTCTAGGCAATTCAGTTCTGGCATTGATTTTGGTCAGAGCAAGATTATGCCCTGTGTTGGAAATTAATGTTTACTTTGATTTGCATAAGTTCATACATGCAAAGGCTAATCCTGAGTAATGAAACTGAAAAAAAAAATCATTCTTCGTGATGTTACAATGGGTTACAACTTTGCAAATCTGGCCAATGCTAGCGTTAGTTCCATTACTAGTAGCATACTATGACCTAGGTCTTATTTGTATAAAAAGTGCAAATTATTAAAAATATACAATGAAAGGAGCTGTTTCTTTTAAAATAATGAATTCCTTATAAAACTCATATAAGTAAATTGCAGCTACAAAAATAAAATCACAGAAGTATTTTATTTCTTCTACTGCTAGTATAGCACTTTTATACAGAAAATGTTAGGTTTTTATTGATTTTATTCCCATAAAGCTATCCAACCCAACATGAAGCTGTAAGTTTAATTACCTCTGCAGCCACTGTGTTATTCAACTGATTTTAATTTTTATCGAGTTTGTCTTTCAGTCAGTTGATGTGAAATCCACCAGCATCAATTTGGATCTTTCTGTCTGAGATCGGGGCTGACATGAATCTCCTGAAGTTCAACACAGGGAAATGCAAAGCCTTCTAGAGGAAGTACAGCCAGACTCTTCTCGGCAGTACCCAGTAAAAGGAGAACAGACAATGGGCACAAACTGAAGTACAGAAAATTGCATTTAAACATAAGAAAAAAACATACTCACTGTGACAGAAAAAACCATAGGTTTCCCTATGAGGAAGGTTGTGGAATGTCCATATTCAGACACATGCAAAACTCAATGGGACACAGTGCTGAGGAGCCTACTCTCACTGACCCTGTTTCGATGATTTCCAGAGGTACCTTCAACCTAACAATTCTGTGAATCAAACTATAAGCTGATACAAACCAGACTAGCTAGTGATTATTCATTTATTCATAGCAGACACACATCAATTTCAAGCTGCGTATGGCTATTCTTTACAGCCATGGGCTCGATCTGCCATTGCCTACTGATACTGCTGTACAGACTCTAAGGAGGTTAAATTAAACACTTACCATTCTTTTTTTCTTCAGCACAAAGGTATCAAAACCAGTTTCATGCAACATCCTCAAATCTATCACAGCAATCCCTTAGCTGAAAAACACAGCTTAAACATTTCTGACCAATTCAGAATTAACGTATTTTAAAATAGCCACTAAATAAAGCTGTGACCAAAACTCTGGGAATTGCAATCTGCTTGCAAATATTTTGAGTAGAATATTTTGAGCCTAAAGGGAGTTATATTGCAATGAATTAATCACTTCCTCTAAGAAAGCAAACAGGGTCAAGAATTTGGCATTTCATTCACACAGTATTTTTGGTGTTTCTAAATAAAACGTGTTGTGTTACTATTATTTACCCATACTTGCTTGTAAAAGGACTTAATTACATATGTCAGCACATATCTGACTGTCTAGAACATTTGAAGCAAGTCTGCATTGCAGAGTTGCTACTTTTTTCTTAAAAAGGTCTGGTAAGTAACATATGAACATAAGCAAACGTTTAAGGTCAGATCTAATCAGGAAGTTGATCCAGTTTTGGCAACAGGTCAAGACTCACTCATTAAACAATATTAACATAAACACATCATACTTTTGCAGCACTTTTTTGCTTCCTGTTGGTGGCCTATCACTTACACAGATGAATTCTGGGTCAGACTCAGTTAAAATGCCCTGGGTCAGGTCTTTCTCCCTCTGATTTAGAGCTCTGTACCTAAAACTTGTTATCACCAACTGGGGAGGATGATCGGGATTCATATTTTAAGCCAAAATTTTCACAGCTAAAAGCTTAGGGAAATTAATTTCAGACAGTAATTTTGGACTTGGATTTCTATGGATTTGTGCTTCTAAAACATGCTTTCCTTGATAGCTGCTTTTCCTGTCTTTTGTAGTATCCCCCAGTTTCCACCTCTTCATTCCCAAAACTGCCTACTAGTCTGCCTTCATCATACACACAAAGTATGCTCAACTCCTCCTCCACCTGCAAAAATTTACCTGCAGTCCTGGCAAATTGTGCTTTAAATCAATTTCCAGTCAGCATACAATCTAAAAATACCGAGTAAAGCAGATAGAGTCTTTGACCGAGAATGAATACCTGTTCAGTGCAAAACTGTAGCTTTTTCCATGAAGATCCTTCAAAGGATCTTACACATATGTATTTTTTTTCAGTAGTAATTAAACTATTTGTAACCGACGGTCTCTTTTGTTAAATAAATCAGAAAAAGTTAAACTCTGCCAGATACTAAGGCCAGCCTTTCAAAGATTTCAGACCTAAGGAAGGAAAATCCACTTCATTTCATTAGCTCCACTTCTGAATTTGCTAGATTTTAAATGCACCCTGAAATTAATTTCCTTGCTTTGCATTATAGAGTGCCTTATGGGATTTTCAAAAGATTAGAGCATCTATTGTGATAGGATCTATTTGACAGGGCTTCTATTTGTCTTCAAACACTTGTTCTTCACAGCATATTCCACATGATACTATCTGACAGGAACCCCATGTCTAGGCTTACACTTACATAGGCAACTTACAGCATGTAGAATTACAACATGCCCTGATGATCACTCTATATCACTTGCCAAGAAACATATAAACAGGCTTTAAAAGACAATGTCAATGATACTCTTGAAGTATCAGCTTGGTCCTTGTATTAGCTAGCAATCAGGTCTCTTTGCGCCAGTACCCACGAATAGTCTAAGAACCAAGGAAGACTGTAACATCTCACCTACTGCTACTCATTCCAGGACACCATGCATCCCTCCCTCCTCCTCCTCCTCGCATCTAGTTCTACCACATAATTCTTTTAGACATGATCTGATGTTTTCCAATGTTTTCGATACCTAGAGAGTCCCACAGTGCAGTAGCCCAAAGAATTATCTCCTGAACTCCTTGTTAGCATACTTGATGAGAAAAACAAGCAAATGTTCTACCAATGATATACATAAGTACGGAAAATGAAGTTAACATGACAGCAAAAAAACAAATTATGCAGCAAATTATTGGAACACATCGTAAACTAATATTAAACTGCAGCTTAATAGAAGAGAATCATACTGATGTGATGAATTCAGAGCAATTTGAAATGAGGCACCAAGCTCAGAAAAATGCACAATTAGGTGGCTCAAGATTAGATCAGAGAGGTATTGATGTTAAAGTGAACTCAGAAACCGTGTAATAACCAGCTTCATTTTAAACTGCAGGAAAATCCTACTATGTAAGATGCTTAAAATAAATAGAAGAAAAGATTTTTTTAAAATTCATCAGGAATCATCTCTATATAGCAGTGAAGTGAGGTACTGTAAATGATACAAGGCAGCATTTCCATCTTCAGTGTCTACAAATTTATGTATGGACCTGAAAGACAAAGTCTGTTTCCAGACCAAATTCTGTATGATTTCACTGTACATGGCTTCCAAGCCAAACCTTCCAAAACCAAATAGAGAATAGCAGATACTCCCAAACTCCATATGCAAACTTCGAACATTTATTGCATATTAAGGTTTCAAGAGTTTAACTGAGCTCTACTGTTCAAAACAGGGAAAAAAAAGAAACCCAAACCCACAATATTTGATAAAACTAGTTTATATTTGTGACAATACCAGGACCATAAAGTGAAAAGAGAATTCGCCCCATTAGTTCTCCCCCTACTTACAGCCACCTGACTGGTGATATGGCAACACGACAGCTACCTTAAATGGTCATATTATTTTCTTCTCTTCTGCCTCTCTGTCACAACCGCCACTTCCTCTAGCAGCATAATCACAGTGTATCAGACACAGATCTCCTGCAGTTCATTTGTTCTGCTTGTAAAACTGCTGGATTTGAACATGCATCTTTTGCTGCTTCAATTAATGGAGTAAGAACACAGGGGGGTTTAAAACCAAAGTTAGCATCAGCTGATAAAGTACTAGTGTGGTTCAAACAAGCCATTGTTTTTTGTGAATGGAAGTTCTAACCAACTGTGATGGGTGACTTGCCATGCATCTTCTCTCTACCCCAGAATCCTTGCAATAGACACCTGCCAGGGATCTGGAAGGCAGTTTACTATCTAACCAGAGACAGACAACAAATAAACCTAACTTTTTATATCTCCCACTCCTGGGAAATAAAGGTTTAATTCCTATATAATGAAGGAAGGGGCATGTTAATGACTTCATGCATTTTAGAAGATTTCCCTGTGCTTAGGAAAAGAACTGAATTTTGACCTGCATACAACTGAAATCTGGACTTGTCAGCACCCCTAAAGTTATAATGTACAACACTGATCCAGGGAGAACAGCTACATCTGTTGTCACTGTGTGCACCTCCCCCAAGGCATTTTTCTCCCTTCTTCCTTTGCAACAAATGTAAGCTGCAACTCATGAACTTTACTTTTGTGCTTTACAGAAACATAAGCTCTCATATTGAAAACATGCTCAGTATTTGTCACCTTAATTAAACACGTACTTGACAGTCTTCTATTCACAAGTAGAACCAGTCGTCTTAGCGTATGCATGTGGCTTATCCAATTAATTGCTCTGTATTCATTCACTGTATTCTTCCTCTTATCAATCAGTTTTCACAGAATCACAGAATCGCAAGGGTTGGAAGGGACCTTGGGAGATCATCTAGTCCAACCCCCCTGCTAAAGCAGGCTCTCCTAGAGCATGCTACACAGGACTTTGTCCAGGTGGGCTTTGAATATCTCCAGAGAAGGAGACTCCACAACCTCCCTGGGCAGCCTGTTCCAGTGCTCTGTCACCCTTAGAGTAAAGAAGTTTTTCCTCCTATTCAACTGAAACCTCTTATGTTTCAGTTTGCATCCGTTGCCCCTAGTCCTGTCGCTGGACACCACTGCAAACAGACTGCTTCCATCCTCGTGACTTCCATCCTTAAGATATTTGTAGGTGTTGATGAGATCCCCTCTCAGTCTTCCCTTCTTCAGGCTGAACAAGCCCAACTCTCTCAGCCTTTCCTCGTAGGGGAGATGCTCCAGTCCCTTTATCATCCTAGTTGCTCTCCTCTGGACTCTCTCTAGGAGTTCCTCATCTTTCTTGAACTGGGGAGCCCAGAACTGGACACAGTACTCCAGGTGGGGTCTCACCAGGGCAGAGTAGAGGGGGAGGAGAACCTCCCTCGACCTGCTGGCCACACTCCTCTTATTGCACCCCAAGATGCCATTGGCCTTCTTGGCAACAAGGGCACACTGCTGGCTCATGGTCAGCTTGTTGCCCACCAGGACTCCCAGGTCCCTCTCAGCAGAGCTGCTTTCCAGCAGGTCAGCCCCCAGCCTGTACTGGTGCATGGGGTTTGACTTCCCCAGGTGCAGCACTCGACACTTGCCCTTCATCATGTTCCTCTCCACCCAACTCTCCAGCCTGTCCAGGTCCCGCTGGATGGCGGCGCAGCCTTCTGGCGTATCAGCCACTCCTCCCAGTTTTGTGTCATCAGCGAACTTGCTGATGGTACACTCCGTCCCCTCGTCCAGGTCATTGATGAACAAGTTGAACAAGACTGGGCCGAGTACCGAGCCCTGGGGAACTCCACTAGCTACCGGCCTCCAACTGGACTCTGCCCCACCGATCAGAACCCTCTGAGCCCTGCCGTTCAGCCAGTTCCCAATCCACCTCACTGTCCACTCATCCAACCCCTACTTCTTGAGCTTCCCTATGAGGGTGTTATGGGAAACAGTATCAAAAGCCTTGCTGAAGTCAAGGTAGACAACATCCACCGCTCTCCTCTCGTCTACCCAGCCGGTCATGCCATCATAGAAGGCTATCAGATTGGTCAGGCATGATATCCCCTTGGTGAATCCATGCTGGGTACTCCTGATGATCTTTTTATCATCCACTTGCTTGGAGAAGACACTCAGAATGAGTTGTTCCATCACCTTTCCAGGGACAGAGGTGAGACTAACTGGCCTGTAGTTCCCTGGGTCCTCCTTCTTGCCCTTTTTGAAGACTGGAGTGACATTGGCTATCTTCCAGTCCTCAGGCACCTCTCCTGTTCTCCACGACCTTTCATAGATGATGGAGAGTGGCTCAGCAATGTCGTCTGCCAGTTCCTTCAGCACTTGCGGGTGCATTCCATCGGGGCCCATGGACTTGTGGGTGTCCAGCTGCTTTCAAAGATCCCTGACCTGATCCACATTGACAGAGGGATGGTCATCCTTTCTCCAAGCTTGCTCACATACCTGCCAGGACTGGGAGCCTGAGGGCCAGCCTCGACAGTGAAGACTGAAGCAAAGCAGGCATTCAGTAGCTCCGCCTTCTCTGTATCTTCTGTCACCAGGGCACCCATTTTCATGTGCTGCATTCAGTTAAATTCTCTTTATTCATAAATTGCATTTTTCACTAATTGCTATGCTGGGTAATCATTACACTTATTAATTCCAGACAATAAAAGTTTTATACTGATTTTGGCATAAATTGTTCTGTTTTTTCCATTAAATACACCAAATCATTCTGTCTGTATGCCCATCCAGTTTGTTGTTCGTGTTTCATTTTCTATCTGTTGCTTGCTGCTGCTGTTTGAATCTTGCTACAAGGGAAGAAAAATGGTGAGGGGGTCTTGTATCGGTCCAGCAGCAGCAGGATTATGTACTTTCCAGCACTGCAAGGAGTGACCTGGGGAAACAGTATATTCGCACTTCTGCTACACATCAGGAGGTTGAAGTGGGGAAACACTATGCCAAAAAAAAAAAAAAAATACAGCAAAGGGCAGTTCCCATCATACTTCACCAAACACAAGAAAAAATGTCTTCAGAAGCTCACCACAGGGTTGGCTGACTTCCTCCACTCCTTACTATGGTCAGCACTTTCAGGCGATGTAACTGGCTTTCAGACGTTCGGTAACTCCCACTACTCTCAGGGCCGTATTTGAAATTGACTTGGTTATTATTTGGGTAACAAGCTTGCAAAGCACAACCAGAACAAACCCTGAATAGCACTCATGCTTACTCCACATATCTTGAGATGTTAGGATGCCACGAGGTATCTCCAAGGCAGGCTGCCTAAAGGCTCTCTGCAAGATAACTCTATAGGAGTCACACAGGCAGGAGGAAGAAGTGCTGCATGAATAGCTTCACATAAACCTGGACTCGGGAATACCTCTGAGCTACCAAACCCAGGCAGGAGTATTGGCTCTCTAATCCCAAATGCTGGTTCCCTCAAACAAGATATATTGGCAGTTCAACTGGAGAAGACGCAAAATATACTCCAAACAATCCAGAAGGTCCAGGGATTTCTTTGATCCAGTAGAACAGGCACTACTGGGTGAATTTCAATGGAGTCACTGAATGCTGGGTTGTGCTTGTGTAGATTTTAAACTCAAGTTGCTGTTATAAAAAGTTATCAAGAGAAGGAGTTACCCAAATTCAATAATCTTTCCAGAAAAGGACAGGAGAAGACAGAGCTAGGGAGACAGCAGTCTTGAATGAGAAATGCCAACTCAAAGTACATTTTCAGCAGGCTCTGCAGGTTCTACTCCTCGTTCAGAGACGGTAGTAACAACACCACTGCCTTCATGTAGGTCAACCTCATTTTCTGGTTTGGTACAGAATGCCTCAATTGTTTAAGGCAACTATAGTATGCATCTATCTGTAAGTCACTCTTTGGCTTTACAAAACAATTTGTGCTCCATACGTTTTTCTTATTTGTATTACATGCACTCCTTGGCAGAGGGAGATGAAAGACATGGTAATTTCAAGCCAAGAAAATAATATGTGCTCTAGTAAGGACAACGCACTCTCCTTCAGGGCACAAGTTGACTCTCAAAGTAGAAGACAGGTAGTTCACAACATTTTTATGGAGTACGCAAGTTCAAGTCAGGCCATCTGGGAGTGTCAATACTGTCACTTATGTGAGATCCCTGCACTATATTCTCATAGCACAACATTCACAGCACCACAGACTTTCTTGTTAAAGGCCTCATTTTGCATAGATGAGGCTTTAGATCCTGGTATAACAAAGCTTTTGATTGACAACCTCTCCAAGGAATGCTCTAAGAAAAACTGTTTTGAAGCTGAAAATGGCTCGTGACTGAAGCTTCTAACCTCTCTTTACGAGCTCCCTGGCAGCCTTTACTTTTGTGATTTACTTTTTTCATTTGTTCAAGTGAAATAGAAAATACCAAACTGTAGTGAGCTACTTGTAACAATCACTCCAAGATAGCTACCATTGTTTATGTCAACTCTCATCCTCCCCACTTACATTTCTACTGCCATGAAAGCAGAAAAAAACCCACAAACCATAAGAGAAACAAGAAAACCTTTTTTTGGTGCTACTTCACAAATTCCACAACAAACAGTGAAAGGATAACAGAAATCTGAAGAATGGAGCTCCTTCATTTTACCTAGTAGCAATCTTACACTGAAAGGAGAAAGGAGACAGGAAAAAACCTTGGACTGAGTTTATGGAAAGGAAGTTTGCAATTACCTACACATTAAGAAGGCAGGAAGGCCAGCTTTTTAAAACTGAAATAAGAGAATAATTTTTCACAGGGACTGGGAGGTAAAGGAAGTATAGTTCATACATTACACAAATTAAATACTGAAAATGTAGATTTACAGCAAAATTTCTGAACATGGAATTATTATATCCTCAACATCCTCATTGCTTCATAGGTCCAGAAAGGCACTATAGCATTGTGTTTCCCATGATATTTTTTGCTTTTCACTCTTCAATCTAGAGAGGGATGAAGTATCAGCAAGAAGCTAAATTTATAATCACAACTATAAACTATTCTTGATAAAATACTGACAATCCTGGTTATCTAAATAATTTTACTGCACTAAAGAAGCAGAGGTTAGCATTGTAGGATTACCAAATTAAATGGTTTCCTTCTGCATTATGAGACTAATATATGTATGGATTTCACAGCTTCAAAACACCCAGTCTTGTCAGATACTTCAATATTGTAACATCAGGCTTTGAACAGCTAAGTACTTCAAGCAGCTGCAGAATTGCCTCACTCTAGCGTACACTTCCCAACAGATAAATATTACTGCATGTATATCTTTTGATTCTCATCACACTGTTATAAAAGGCTTTGTAGTGGGAAATACAGTCAACCCAGTCACTTGCTAATATTATACTAGCTAGTGAAGGAGAAAGCTGTTCTCATAATTTTGATCTAAATACACTGGGCCATCATTCTGCTACAAATGAATTTTTGTGTGAGCTGCAGTAAGTCAGTGCTTATAACCAATACCAGTTAAAACTAAAACGTCAGTGTGTGTTCTATGGCTGCCCCACTGGCACAGGGGCAAAGCACTTCACTGTGTGACAAGCAGTCTCAGTAAGAGAACTAGGATTTGTGCCAGAGCTAAGCAGAGCACACTACACATAGAGCATTTCTAGTCTGTGCAAAAACAACACATTAATTGTCTTCTGCAGCTCACACTTTGCAGCCCCAGAGCAAACCATTGCATTTTAGTAAAGTGATCAACTAGAACACTTACTGAGGACTAATCTGCAAATTCTAGTACATCAGTGTAAACATGAACTTATTTTAAGCCTTTGTTACCCATTGACAAAATACTTAACCAAGAGGATCACAATTAAGTGTGACAAACAGATATTAAGACAGACTACAAATAACAACAAATACCATTTGTTCTAAACAACATACGATATATTTTGCTATTGTCTCTTTAATGTAATCAAAGCTTATAAACAAGATTTGAGACAGCTAAGTTAGTTTATTTTTTAGATTTATAAAGTTTGTAACTTATCCACAAACATCTGTTACTTCCTTATCTTTTTCTGGGACTCAAACAAGAAAAAGGGAACAAGATTAGCTCAGAATTTCATTCATCTTGTTTGTAATATACAATTCTGCACAATTAGACACTTTGAAGTTATTACTTTAAAAGACGATCAGAAAAACAAATTCCAGAGATATGACTTAATGATACTCAACTGGCAGTTCCCAGAAACAGAACAGCACAAGGCAACAAACAATACTGGCCAAAACAAACAAAAAAGCTCATGGTAATCAAGTTATTTTACAGATGAAAGGAAGTTATATCAAGACACTTGACATAAAACACTCTAGAATCCAGATCCTCAACACAGAGAAAGGAACCTATGTAAACATCTGAGTTAATACCACTAATTAAATCAGGCATACAAGTTTTCATAAAGCCACCTAAATGTCTGTCAGGATACAGAATTAGCTAGGGGTAACTGATCAAACCATCAGACCTAGACTGAGGACCACCTCAAAGCCAAATGGAGTGACAAGTGACTGTGCTGTCCTAGGATTAGACAGGAAACCACAGAAACTCCAAACTGTGCTAAATTTACCTCTGTTTCCTGCCTGATCCTCTAAATAAGATACTATTGATACACCTATTCTCCCATTACATGGCACCTCTGTGCTGTCATGCTGACAGAAAAGTCAGGACATTCTACCTATTCTCTGCTTGCTTGAGGTGCAAACAGAGCTCCCAGTGGCAGCAGACATCTGAACATGGAAGTATAAGAACCCCTCAGAATCAAGGCCCACACAGACAATGATCCTTTCTTTAGCCACAGCAGTGGATATGATCAAAAGAGTAAGGAAACAGAGAATGAAAGAATCATCCTTCTTCTGACATGTTACAATAGCTTCTAGTGCTATACAGACTTCTTGAACCTCACTTTGTACCCAGTTCATCAGGACCAACAGCACCAAAATGATGCAATGTGATCTCTGTGTATTCCTTTCTACCCCTTCCACCTTCGAGCCTACAACCTCCCATGAAGAAAGTTTAATGATAAAAGCAGTAGAACTGTCTTTGTGACTTGAACTTTGGGTTTATAGATCTAGTCCTTGATAGATATTAACTAGATCTTGTCAAAACTATGTGGGTGAAACATGCCTTGCCATATTTTCATACCTCAATAGAATATAACAAAATACGTATTTACTACATAGACAAAGGTTGCATACAGAGGTTTGCATTAAGTAACAGATACTCCCTCAAAACCACACTGTTTTCTTTAACCTTGAATAGTCTGATAGTCCTGCTATTGATCTCAGTGAAGTCAGATGGTTCTTAAGATAAGGAAGGGTCACAGGCTCACAGCTTTATTTCCCGAAGGAAATTTCAGGCAGTGCTAACCTAAGACAGAAGTGCAGGACCCTCCAGCAAAAATTAGGCTCATGATCAAAAAAGAACAATTCCAAAACATAGATAAGACAGCTTTTTACAAAAAAGGCACCGCATTTAAATGAACTTACAGGAAGAGTGGATACTTGGAAAGCTTTTTCTGCCTTCAGACACCAGATCTGGATCACCTGTGCAGTGCATTTCAGAGTTCATTACTCCATCTGGAAAGCAGCGGTAAAAGAAATCGGGACGCGGTCTACAAAAAACACCATGGATATTAAAAATATAGAAGCTGTAATAACAAATAAACCTCAAAGTGATTATTACATTTACTACTTATTACATACAGAGTTCATTCCCTCTTGTCTTAACACAGCAACAGAAATGCTTCATTTTCCTTGAATAATCAATTCTAGGTCACTTTTTTACAGGCAGCATCTCTCAGGGAAGCTTCCAGTGCAGCATGGAAGTGGGAGTTGTCTCTGAAAACAAACATGCAGGACTACCCTTGCCTACAGCAATCAATCTTGCAGAGCACTTCCAGTGACAGAGCAAAGTTGCATAGCCATAGCAACCCCACAAGGTGCACAAGTCTTGCCAACACGTCCAGCTGAGAACAGGACTACAACTTAGCTACAAGATTGGCACCAAAACAACCACCCAATTCTAATGCCAGCCTTGACACTGAGTCTCGAACTGCACTGAACAATGACAGCACGTAGGTTTGACTGGTTTCATACTGATCCTGACCTAATAGACCATGTAGAGAAGCAAGGCAAATGACCACAGATTATGAGACAAGCTGACAGAGCAACTAGCTGGCTTGGAGTGCAGGCAAAATGAGCTCATGTCTTCCTGAAGAAGATGGTGCAGACATTCTTAAATATATTTCAAAAGCACTCTTAAAATAAAAGTGCCAAGTACCATTATTGCCAGGGTGTCAGTAGTACAGCAGAGAGGGTTCATCAGAAACCAAGCACAAATACTACTTCCTCAATGCTGCAAAACAAGTGCAGTTGGACAACAAATGCAGCATTCGACTCCATTAAATAGTGCATGAAGTCAAATGTATTTTTTCAGCTGAAACGATTCAAAATATTGATAAAGAGCCAAAAAATACCTAAAAAAAATTATCTTCCAGAGTTTTGTTAGCTAGTGTTTTTCTGAGCCTTTTATTCAAATTTATGCTTCCCTAAAAAATAGCCTACCTAGGAGTCCACTTATTGCTTAGCTACAAGGTTTATTCAGCCGTGAATCTTGATGTTACCTGGAAATACCATTCAGTAATATGTCTCTCACAAAATGCAGGCACTGGCTTATATAGAGGCTCAACTGATTTCTATTTAATCAGACAAGTGGCACTGGCATCTAAACTCCCACATGCTGTGACTCTTCCCTTCTGTGTTTCCAATTTAATGAATTGATTTCAGCTTACACCTTTCCTTTCAAGCTCTAGTTTGTCTGGATCTGCCAGCCAGTCAAACAAATAACAAAACACAAGGGCATAGATTCCTACCACAGTTGGATGTCACATAATGAAGTTGTATGACGCATGCACCAGGGAAAGGACAGCTTCAGAGGGGCCCATTCTAACCCCATGTGCTTTGGAGCAGCAGCTATCTTTTTATTAAGATGTACTGTATTTGCCAACTCTGTCTTCATTTCTCATAACAGTTAAAGCCATAATTTATAACATGACAAGACTTACCTTCCCACTATTAATTTAATAGTATTTGTGCAGACACCATTCAGAGCTAGAGCCAAGGAAACAGCTACAAAACAGAATGAAGAAACAGAACAATAATAACCTAAATACCAAGCTATAAATTTTAGCATTACAGCATTTGATTTACAGACTGAAACCTTTACTGGACTGAAAAATGAATGATCTTTGCAGCCCACTGTTTTGCTTATTACCCAGACTGAGGACAGACCCCAGAGCATGACAGTAATTACATGACTGACTGTTCTGTTTTTACTCTTGAGAAATCTTATTTCCTTATGCAAAGCCAGATTTCATATCATGCCATTTGCACAGGCATAAATATCAGATGGAAACAATTTTTAGAGAATCAAGTATTGTGTTTATCAGTTTGTAATTTACTAGATTAATATCTTACGTTCTTTGGGTCAAGGAGAATTCCTGTATAGACATATATGTAAGATCTATATACACGTATGTGTGTGCTTATGTATGTATATATATGTATGACCCAATTAAACAGCCCACTTTCAGGCTAAAGAATTACCTTTTGTCTAAATTTACAATTGCATGTTTTTTTATTTTTCTTCCAAAAGGATGTGGATGTTTTGACTAAAAATCTTGACATTTTCCCCTTACAATTGCTCCCAGGTTTAACCAAGTTTCCTAATAAATCTGGAATAATAAACAGGAACTGTCATACCAGGTATGACAGAATTATCTTTATTTGTACTTGCACGCCCAGTCCCTAGACCTTCTGAAGAACTTCATCTAAAGCCTGTGGAGACCTCTGCCTTGATTTCAGCAGCACTTGGATCCAGTGCATACACTTCTTCCTTTTAGATTAAAATTGACTTAATGTTGCAGTCCACACCGTAGCTCCCTGTTACAATATAAGAGCAAATGAATTTTATTTCCCATCAGAAAACAAACTATCAGGCAAATCTCTGATTTCCAGTGGAACAGTTACAATAATATAACTTTTGCTTATGACAGCAACACGAGCTATTTTCTCACTGGACCGCTGCCCCAGGTGCTGTACTTCAGCAGCGCTCACCCTGTCTCCCTAAAATCTTTGCCTGAGAATATTATATGCCATAAAAATATGTTATGGGATCTATTTTTCTTTAAATTAAAAACAACAAAAAAGAGGTTCCTCTATCAAAGCAAAACCAAGGTTTTCTCAGACTATAGCAACAGCTGCCAGCAAAATTAAAGGAACAAGTCAATCCTAGAGACACTGCTATTGTTCAAAAAAAAGTCTTCCACTTTCAACACCTACGTTCACAGTGACCACTCAATCCCATGCTCTCTTTTTCCTCTCCATTGTTTTATTTTAGTCATTGATGGTGATTGTATGGTGAACTGAAATTTTCCACAAAGTCAAATGCATATGACCAGCAGTGTCACAGCAGTACATTCTCCTTTTTCAAAAAAGGGAGCTGTAGAGATATCTGCCTCTAATACATGCAGTAAAGTTTAGTCTTTTCATTAAGCTTTGTCTTTGATTGTTCACTGCACACCTGACTGACCCATGCCTGCAATGGCAATTCAAGTATCAAATGACAGCATGAATGTAAGCTGATAAACAAATGGCATTTGCTCTCATTCTGTTCCCTGTAGGAAAGATTCATACTGCCACCAAAAGTCATATAATCTAGTCAGTAGAGAGAGGTAGGCACTTTCAGGGGAAGGGTTAAGGGCACCTACGTTAGAAAGCTAACTATTCCTTATCCTAGATGCACTGAACAGCCTTCTTTATATTAATGGCTATATGAGCGGCAAAGCAGTTTTGCATCCTTTTAACCTTTGATCTCTTCTACTATGATGTCTGAAGAAATTCACCTATTGGGGGACTTCCTGATCATTCATTATGATCGTTACGTGCCAGATCTCAGCAAATCAGCCAAATCTCACCACAGTCAATGAATCTTCACATCAGCAGCTTCACATCACCAGACACATTAACATACTGAATCATACTAATGTACAGTCCAGCTGAACATAATTAAACCACAAGAAGTTCCATGCTTATGGCACATACTGAATGGGGATACCCTGCAGAACAGCACATCAAGGCTGGGGTTTCCTTCAAGTCTGGGTAGCAAGGAGAACACTGGGGAAGCTGCCAAGTTTTCTCCTGGTTACAGAGGGAATCATAAGAGAAGGCAAGAGCAGCAAAAAAATTAGTGTCTCTTCAGAACAAAAAGGTGAGAATAAGTGATGGAGAAACTCATCCAAAGCTCCTTTCCCTCTTAAACAACAGAAAGTGAAAGTCAGCACTGTGACTGTATGCATTTTATGAATCGGTTATTTCTACTGAATGGACTTCTCAGTAAAATATCACTGTAAGACATTTCAGAACTTACTACAACTGACTGGCAGCAGCCAAAACAAAACTAGAATCTCTTCACACTCGTGTTAGAGCAACTGGAGAAAGAACAAGCTATGGAAACCCAGCCTTGTCAAAAAAAAAAAAAAAAATTCAAAGGCAGATACATAGTGCCATTTACATCCTGTCTAGCTAAGGCAAGGCCGAGTATCATTTTGACCTTACAATCTAAGGGCCAATAAATTAAAGTCTAAATTAGTTAGTAAAAGAGAATTCCAGAATTAAGCATATTACAAACATACCACCACCAAAAATATTTGCAGGTTTTGGCGCTGCCAGTGGAAGTGCTTTGGCCAGTTTTGGTCTCTGGCAGTATCTATGTAAGAAGGATCTGGGCATAAAAGATTTCAAAAGATAGGCACAGGCAGAATTAGCTGGACCAGTTTAAGACTTACCATCCCCATAGTGTACCTGCCTCTCTGCTCAAACTTGCTGCCTACAACTGTAATTAGACCCCACCCATAGCACAGCCATAGCAGTTCACAGTCCAGGATTAAGCACACATTCAACTCCACTGGTAATTTAAGATGAAACATCAGCTTGTGAACAGAAAGGCTGAGCCACAAGCATGGATTTTGCAACAGGGAACAGTAAACTCCAGGAGAAGGCCAAAGAAAACCACGAGTGGAGTATTTCCTACACTAAGCAACTGAGTCTCACAAGACTTTCCAGTCAAACCCTTAATTTAGAATAGCTGCAAGAGGTAATAGATTGGCTGTGACAGAAAAATATACATCTGAACAGTCTCTCAGTTGGCCTTGACTTTGTTGATCGAATTCTGGCCCTTGCTAGCTAGTCTGTGGAATTAAGACATGGAATTTGTACATTTAGAAATATACATAAAAACAAAGGCTTTTGTGAGATGGCTTGCACCTATGACTGCACAGAAAACTACTGTAATGGAGATGGGTTTTCTTCAAGGCTTAGACTACAATTGGAACCAATCTCAGAGCTACCACACATTTTCCATCTTGAAGTATGACATACATTACCTAAGAAAGCCTCTTTAATTTCAGTCTTGTCTGTTCGCCGGATTATTTTCACCACAAAAATGACAGCTAGTGGCGTAAGGAATGAAATCGCCTGTGAGAGATAACAGATACCATGTGTGAGAGCATCAATTCCGTTTTCAGTCCAACTGATTAATAATTAGGCCCAGTTTGCTCCATTTAAACTGGAAGGCTGAATGATCTTTATCAAACTCCTGATCTTAGGTAAAGTGGAATGATTTGTCTGTGCAACTACATGGCAACAAATACATTAAAACTGTAATACAACTGTGGGTTATAATTTATTTGCAATTGCCTGGAGCTGAATTTAAAATTTCAGCTTCATAAGTGAAAACACAACATTTTATAAAGTCCACAAAATTCATACGCTGTTCCATACAGATCTTGTAAATTTTTCCCCACACTAAGCATTGCTCCAGAAGGCAGCCAGTCCAGGCTGTGCCCTATTCAACCTAACAGACTCCAGCACCAATGTCCTGACATTCCAAAAATGCTCTTTATTTCACTTTTTGTTTTAGCTGCCATTCTTGAATGCATTGAGAAGATCATGTCTCTATGATTCTTCCATTTACAAGTGTTTGGATGTGGAGCCAACTGCTTGATTTTGTCCAAAACTGGAAAAACAACAACTGAACATCTGCAAGTATTGGTTAAACAGAACCATATTCTTTTATTGTCAGTGCTGTAGGACAGGATTCTTTCTACAAGGAACCTGAAACGGCATCTGCACATCAATGCACACACTTTATCTCCACAAACAGCATCTCCATTATCATAGAACAATTTGGACTATGGCTGATGATTCACTGTAAATGTGCCAGCTATCCAAAAAGCATCTTACTTTATGCAGTGTCTGTATACTGCAGTCTGTCCCCCCAGAGCAGCTATTTATTGTCTTTCTCCAAAGAGACATACCAGTTTCTCCCAAGCACAATACCAGGGAGTTTTTCATTAGTAGCTTGCTGTGGTAACTACGATTTTGTTCCCAGCTGGCCCTTCTATCATCCCTTCTGTCTCAGACCTTCAATTGCAGAGGTAAAAGGCAACTTGTCTATTTATGCTTCTTGCTGGTTCCAGTCTAGCTTGACCAATTCCTTTCTGGAATCTACAAATCTCTTCACAACCACATTTATTCAAAAACAAATCAAGGTCTTTCAAAAACATTTATTCTCTTGAAGAAAAGAGAAAAAATAGTTTTCTTAAACAAGGAGAAAATTAAGCTGTATACGGCACAAGGGGTGCCAGCGCTTAAGTAAGATTGTGCTCTCTTTACTGAGGCTGAACAGTGCCTTACTTCTTAATCATCCCCCTGAAATAAGAAACAGAGGTGCTGATTCAGGACAGAAATATTAAAACAAAAGACGTGTGACTCTCTTTTTATAATACAGATTAATCCCAGTCCTCATTTTATGTTTTCTGAGCAGGGAACAACATGGATGTGGTGCTTAGGGACATGGGCTAGTGGTGGACTTGGCAGAGCTAGGTTAACAGTTGGATTTGATGATCTTAAAGGTCTTTTCCAATCTAAAAAATTCTATGAAAATGCACTGTATTTATTATTTTGGTTGTGCATTTTGGACTAGATTGCCCTCACCTGCATCTGCAACGTGTTACCTAACTCAGTGAGTCATGCAGATAAAAAGAGTCTGGACCCTTTTTCACATGTAGAATGGCAGGCACCAGGTTTGTGCAAAAAGATGCACCATTTCCATTTGAATCTCACACACACTCTAGACAGAAGGGAGTTTTAAGTTAGGATGCCAGTGTCATGTTACTGCTCCAGAAATGTTCACTCCTCTCTGTCCTCAGCAGTAGTTTAATTTCTGCTTTCAGAGAAAAAAAAAAAGTGTAATAAAAATGGTTAAAGCAAAACCTAGAATTATTAGTTTCATTCTAAAAAATAAGGATTGCCACCAGGAAAGAAAAGAAGGTATCTGCCTTCCACTGTTGAAGAACATGTAGAAATATAGCCAGGCTGATAGGCTTATACTGGTGGTTTAATGGAGTTAGAAATCCTTTGAACAAGCAGGAGCAGCAGAAAATATCAAAGAATGGAATTCAAGTGGCAGCTTGTTCCAAACCACTTCAAAATCAGTCTTCAGAAATCTAGTAAAACTGCAGATTTCCTCATATTTCACAAGCATATGGATTTTTGAGAGAGATGAAGAACTATTCATGTTTGCAGTACATCGCTGTTCCTTACACAAAAGGATTAGCTGGAAGGTGGTTTTTATTCTGCAGCAAAATGCACATATAGAGAAAGTTTGGCTTGCTAAAGACTCCTTTTTCTTTATTTTGCAAAAAGATTCTGTATGGCTCATATCCATAACAGATTTGGCAGCACTCTATTGATCCCCTCAGATGCATCTCAGTAATGTTTTCTTTTTCAGCAGTGAAATATCCCAATATCGCTTTGCTTTTGTGAAACATGGACAAAATCTCTCTCATCCATTATTCATGCTGGCAAGCCAGAGATATGCTAAATTTACAAGGACTCCCACATAATTCCATACATTCAAGAGAAGTTGACAGTACCTTACACTTTCCAAGACAAGGAATATCCACTGATAGCAACACAGAACAAGGCTCAGGTCTTTTTAGTCCTTTGTGGCTTGCTTGCTACCCACGCAGAAGTCACCTTTGCCTAATTTGGATCTGGATTTGGAGTATTCACAACATTTCTCTTGAATTCAAAGCTCTCAGCATATATAATAATCCAGCAGTTCATAAACTCTTACAGATTGTTTTCTGGTAAGACATAGCCATACGTTTCAGTATCAGGGTACACCACTGGAGGCAAGAAATTCTTTACATAATGAAAGCTTGTGATCAATGCTGGAGTTAGATTTTTCTTCTTTTTAATTAACAAATTAAGAAAAAAACATTTAGAAACTATCTCTGTTTCTTAAATTAAGAAGCAGTTCACTGAGTTATGAGATGTTATGGTCTGAGCCAGAAAACAGAACGCAGACTATACAAACATTACTGACTCAGAGCTGCCTGGAAGTTCCACCTGCTGTAAAGCATACCAAAAGCTGGCTCTGTGGGAAGAAGTTATCAGGGAAACACACCACACTTACATCCCAGAATTGTGCATCCCAGTAGCTACTGCCTAGAGAACAGAGGAAGACCTAATGATTATCCCAATAGGTTTCAAAAATAGCTTTACCACGGCAGCAAACCCCTGTACAATGGTTCACTGTTGGTCCTTGAACACTTCAATTATAAACACAGATCAGACAAACCACATAGCAAGGTAATGCTCAGCATAAGGAAAAATGGCAGAATTAAACTCAGAGTCTTTCCTAGCACAACAATGGGTTTGGGGGGTTTTGTTTTTACACAGCTGGTCTTCCAACCCAGGAAAAACACATGTTTTCACCCATCCAGACTGAAATAGTACTTAAAAAAGCTGCTTCTTAATGCAATATGAACAATATGATGGTAAATTTAAAACCATGCCTTCACCCCCCATCTTAGAAGGCTCGGATATATTGCCACCTCATAAATATAATCATAGAATCATAGAATCATTTAGGTTGGAAAAGACCATTAGGATCATCAAGTCCAACTGTTAACCTAACCCTGCCATCCCACCACTAAACCATGTCCCTAAGCACCTCATCTGCCCCAGCTTGTAAATACCTCCAGGGATGAGGACTTGACCACTTCCATGGGCAGCCCATTCCAATGCTTGACAGCCCTTTCATTGAAAAAATTTCTCCTAATGTCTAACCTAAACCTGCCCTGGCGCAACTTCAGACCATTTCCCCTTGTCCCATCACCCGTTATCAGGGAGAAGAGACCAACCCCCCCACCTCGCTACAGCCTCCTGTCAGGTAGTTGTAGAGGGCAATGAGGTCTCCCCTCAGCCTCCTCTTCTCCAGACCAAACAGGCCCAGTTCCCTCAGCCACGCCTCGTAAGACTTGTGCTCCAGACCCCTCACCAGCTTTGTTGCACTCCTCTGGACGTGTTCCAGCAATGCAACGTCTTTCCTGTAGTGAGGGGCCCCAAACTGAACACAGTATTCGAGGTGCGGCCTCACCAGCACCGAGTACAGGGGCACGATCACTTCCCTACTCCTGCTGGCTACACTGTTCCTGATACAAGCCAGGATGCCGTTGGCCTTCTTGGCCACCCGGGCACACTGCTGGCTCATATTCAGCCAGCTGTCAACCAGCACCCCCAGGTCTTTTTCCACCAGCAGCTTTCCAGCCACTCTTCCCCACGCCTGTAGCATTGCATGGGGTTGTTGTGACCCAAGCGCAGGACCTGGCACTTGGCCTTGTTGAACCTCATACAGTCGGCCTCGGCCCATCGATCCAGTCTGTCCAGGTCCCTCTGCAGAGCCCTCCTCCCCTTGAGCATATCAACACTCCCACCCGGTTTAGTGTCATCTGCTAACTTACTGAGGGCACACTCAATCCCCTCGTCCAGGTCATTGATAAAAATATTAAACAAGACCGGCCCTAGAACTGAGCCCTGGGGAACACCGCTTATGACCAGCCACCAACTGGATTTAACTGCATTGACCACAATTCTCTGGGCTTGGCCATCCAGCCAGTTTTTTTTACCCCGTGCAGAGTTTACCCATCCAAGCCATGAGCTGCCAGCTTCTCTAGGAGAATGCTGTGGGAAACTGTCAAAGGCTTTGGTGAAATCCAGGTAGACAACATCCACAGCTTTTACCTCATCCACCATGCGGGTGATCTGGTCATAGAAGGAAATCAGGTTGGTCAGGCAGAACCTGCCTTTCATGAACCCATGCTGGCTGGGCCCAATTCTCTGATTGTCCTGCATATGCCTGGTGAGCACACTCAAGATGAACTGCTCCGTAATCTTCCCTGGTACCGAGGTCAGGCTGACAGGTCTGTAGTTCCCTGGATCCTCCTTCTGACCCTTCTTGTAGATAGGTGCCACATTTGCCAACCTCCAGTCATCTGGGACCTCTCCTGTTAACCAGGACTGCTGATAAATGACGGAGAGGGGCTTGGCAAGCTCTTCTGCCAGCTACTTCAGCACTCTTGGGTGGATCCCATCCGGCCCCATAGACTTGTGGATGTCCAGGTGGCAGAGCAGGTCATAAACTGCTTCCTCCTGGATTATGTGGGGTTTATTCCACTCACCATCCCCATCTTCCAGCTTGGGGGGCTGAGTACCCTGGGGATAACTTGTTGGGCTATTAAAGAGTGAGGCAAAGAAGGTGTTAAGTATCTCAGCCTTTTCCTCATCCTTAGTGGCAATGTTCCCCCTTGCATCCAAAAGAGAATGGAGGTTCTCCCTGGCTCTCTTTTTGCTGTTAATGTATTTGTAAAAACTTGTTTTATTATCTCTTACAACAGTGGCCAGGTTGAGTTCTAGTTTGGCTTTTGCCTTTCTAATATCCTCTCTACATGACCTGACAAGATCCCTGTACTATTCTTAGGTTGCCTGCCCCTTCTTCCAAAGCTTTTCTTCCTGAGTCTCAGTAAAAGATCCCTGTTCAGCTAGGCTGGTCATCTTCCCCGACAATTCGTCTTACGGTACACAGGGGCAGTAAGCTCCTGTGCCTTTAAAGCTTCTTCCCTGAAGATGTCCAGCCTTCCTGGACCCCTTGGCCCTTCAGGACTGTCTCCCAAGGGACTCTCCCAACCAGTGCTCTGAACAAGCTGAAGTCCACCCTCCAGAAGTCCATGGCGGTGGTTTTGCTGATCCCCTTCCTTACCTCACCAAGAATTGAAAACTCTACCATTTCATGGTCGCTAAGGCCAAGACAACCTCTGACCAGCATCTCTCCCACCAGTAAACAGGAGGTCAAGCAGGGCACCTCCCCTGGTAGGCTCACTTACTAGCTGTGTCAGGAAGTTATCTTCCACACACTGCAGGAACCTCCTAGACTGTTTCCTTTCCACTGTGTTGTATTTCCAGTAGATATCTGGTAAGTTGAAGTCCCCCACAAGAACAAGTACCCTCAAATTTTTCCTTACTCAATTAAAAAGTTTCCCTAACTGAAGGCCTGAGCCCTTAAAATAAAAAAAAATTAAAAAAAAAATACTGAAGACAAATTTCCTAGCTGACCTGCACTTACTCCAAACTCGAGGTCTTAATTTGAAAAGTAAAACCCTGGCTTCATTAAAGACACAGGAAAAGATGTTTTGACATAAGGGTACTAGGATTTGACCTACCATGCCCATTCCTGCAAAATCTCCACTTTGACTGATGAAGCTTTTGCAAAGACTGACCTACTTGTTTTAGTAGCCTTAACTATACTCGTAATTTCTTAGCATTTCTGTAATGGTCTATTTTACTGTGCTCTTGTAGTTATATGTGTAGATGATTATGATTGTTAATCATTGCTAGTGAAGGTTATCAAAATGATGGATTTTGTTAACCAGACAAACCATCAAAATCAGACAGCCAGTCTGCATGTCAATATGAGCTGCGCTGAGGAGAGCCAGAAGAACAGTGACAGCAGAGCTGATCTATGATATATTAAGTACACTCCCAATGACCTCAGGATTTTTGGCAGAAGCTGAAACAAAGGTTTTTACATGAAAAAAAAAAACCCCAACCCACCAAAAAAATATTTGGAGGCAGTGCCTAACATGCCTAAAACAAATTGGAGTTCAAAACTTAAGCACTTAACCTAATAAGGGCATGGTAAGGTTTTATCAGGTCAGCTAATTCAAAAAACTTCTTTAATCATTTCTCTAGCACCCCTCTAACTTCACACTAGCTTAAATCTTAAACTGTAAAATCAACATTCCTAAATTCAGTAACCTGGTAATGCTGCTTTTTAGAAACTCCCCACAATTTCCTATATTTTGCCATTTAGGACATTTCTAGTTTGGAAAACAATTGTCATTAGAATATAAGGAACATCCTATACTTCTGAAAGGTTTCCTACTGCTTATCAAATGACCAATAAACCCTTAGTACTTACAAACATAAGACGCGTAGGTATGTTATCTGATTGCACCAAAGGATTTTTATACAGCCAGATCTCTTCTGGCTGGATAACCCGCTGGAATGGATCCAAAAATTCTGTAAAACTGAAAATAACAATTCAAGATTATTTTTTTTTCCACAATTTGAAATGATGATCAAAAACCCCAGAGGAGTCCTGCTGACTTAAGGCTTCCGCCAAAGTTAATTATGGTATAGTATGCCTGAGTTATCCTTATAATACATTGCTATTCTACTTCACACTGCTTTTTAGTAAACAACCTTCATAAATGTACACTTAGGAAAATGATTTTTTAAAGTTTATATTTTACAACTTTATAAAAACTTCATAAACTTTACTGTAGAGAAAAAATCGGCATTTTATTTTCTGTGGGAAAAGTGTGCAAAGAATATTGTGGTATTAGAAAAATCATATGTAGCAGATACTTTACACTGACAAAATTATATACCAGATATCAAATACAAAATGTGTCTTTCAAACATCAAGATCCAGACTTTGAAGTATGACAGTTGTATTTGCAGGATCACAAAGCAGGCAGAAAGAAGCAGCCCAGACAATTCCTTCTGCTGACAAAAAGAACAGGTAACTTCAGAGAATATCTCCAAAAGAGACTGACTTACTCCTAAAACCAGATGGGCTTACAGAAACACATTTTTTCTTCTTTCACATTCCCTGTATTTTGATTTGGCTGTCAAGCTTAAGAAGAATCTACCTCTACCAGAAATGTCTCACTCCACCAAAACTGAATGGTTTAATTTCATTCTCATGTCGTTTAGCTCTCAAAAAAACCCAACTGAACAAAACTAACCAACCAACAAAAAAACCCCCACAGTTTTGTAATTATGTTATTTTTAAATGAAGAACATCAAAATAAATTGCTGAAGTTATATTGTTACATAGAAAGTAAATTATTTGTGCGGGTATCTTTTGTCCAGTGCTAAAAGAGGAAGCAGAAATTGTGATCTTTGACTGTAGTAAAAAGTTTCAAAAGCTTTTCAGCACTACATAAATGGTCTCTCTACATGTAAACCACACTCCTTTTTTCAAGGACTTTAACTCTTAGCTTTGAAGTCAGACCTCCTGGGAAGTTTTGGCTTTACTTTACATCACTCATTTCAGGGCTCGTTTACCAGGACTGCAAGAATGGCTGCTGAGAAAAGACACAGGGATCAGTTTTCTGCAGATTGGTCTTATCCAATAAGCCCATGGAGCCAGAACACAGAGGTGTAGTGGCCCAAAGCTTTTTTTACTGCAAATTTCCCAGAGACAAGGGCTTTAAGGCCTTCTAAACCCAGATTTTATACAAGTAACAAGCTACAACAATTAACTTTGTAAATAGAAAGAAGCTCAAAGCAATTTGTAAAGCAGAGTAAAATTAAACTATACACATGCAATTCCCACTCTGTGAAGGTAAGTCCTCAAATCTACCCAGGTCAGCAATTTCCTAAACAACAGCAAGCCTTATCCAGTCTTCCAGGTCTTAGGAAACCCTTCTTTTTATCCCTTCTGAGGATTGACCAGCTCTTCTTTGTCTTCTTGTTGTAGGCTACAGTCTCCCAAGTCCCCAGCACACATGACTACTGGCCCATTACCTGAGCACATTCAGACTCCCCACTAGGCAGAAGGTACCAAACCCTCTGTCTGCTCCAAAGAGCCCAACTGACCTCTTCTTCCTAAAGGAAAACAATAAAATCTGAGGATTAAACAAGTCAAACCCAATCTTGCCACTTGTACCAATAGTTATGTTTCCCTTACTGACCTACATGGACAACTAGATTCTTCTGGAAACTTAAGGAGTCCAGTATTGCAAGGAGAATATTTACTATTATACTCAGCTTCTTCAAATCCAACTCCAACCCTGCTCTCCAAAGAAGGTGCATGGTGAATTTCAGAAGTGTCAAAACACTTTGTTTCAGGGTTTTCAAAATGAAAAATTGTATCTTTTTTAAGTTTAAAAAACAATGGCTTGTGTAAGGCATGAAAGAGGGAAATATTTCTAAAGACTACCACTTCCAGGAAATAAAACACCTCATATATGAAAAATTCATTTTACAATTTTTCTCTTCAACTAGAAAAATAAAGTTTGATTTCTAGACAATGCAAGCAACTTTGTTTCCAAATTTCAACTGAGAGTCCTAAAGTATATTATTTTTACTTTCAGTCTTTAAAGATATTGACAGCAGCTAGAAGCAAGTAAATGATGGTTTAAAGGGTTCTGTTGCCAAGTAAAATGGCAGGCCTGGGTATGACATCCAACACATGTCACCTGGGAGAGCTGAATAGCAAAGTTCACAGCTATACTGACCAGGACTTAACATTTGTTATGAAGATGTAATATAGGATCTGTGGCCAGGAGGTACTGCACTGCTCTCATCTAAACATAAATAAATAGAATGTCTGGGCATACAAGAAATTAAAGAAGCCAGCTAAGTTTCAATGTCTACATCTTTCAGCCATCCACATCTTTTCTGTGTTTTAAGGCAGTTCTCAAAGCAGTGAGACTGATGGATAACGCCAAGGAATGCCTTGAAGCAGACATGTTCTTCAATATATCTAGGCCTTGAAACATTTCTACTAACTGCCAAAAACAAACAATACATAAACATTTATGCTTCAAGGTCATGACAGTATATCCATGCACCAGTGCACTTTTGGAAAATGCTTCACATTAGACCAGAGATTTAATTAATTTAACATTAAGACATTTGACATTATAAACAAATGTCAACAGAGTTAAAGGTTTGGGGCTCCCCTTGTTCATTTCCTGTCTCCTTGTTATGTAATAAAACTAAGATTAAAGCATAGTTGATTAAATCCAAGAAATTAAACAAAAATCAAATTCATAGTTCTCACAGGAATCATACTATGACACTATAAATACATTCTATGTCACAAGATTTAATTCCTTTAAGAGCAAAATAACAGATGTGCTAAAGAGAGGAAACTAAAATAATCAATTTAAGTAGTATCCGATTCCAACTGAGGACTGATTTTCTGATTTGTATATACTCACTATCTTGAACTCTTCTAAAGAAAGAACAATTTCAACAGATCTATCAATGATAGCAATTATTATTATAATTATTATTTTAATAACAGCAGTTTTGTATCCACTACATATTAAATCTGATTATTCATTCCTTCCTCCGATTTGTGTTCTGAATGTCTTCCAAGAACAGTGTTCAAATGTGCATAATGGAAAAAAAAAAAAAAAGGCTGAAACCAGGTAAAAATTTCAAAATCGCTAGTGATGGAGGAAATAACCCACTAGATATAGAAGGTGGCAGATCTTATCTGTGTGAACAATACAGAAATACAAAGTAAGCAGTTCAGGGAAAGTGATTATAAAAAAAAGGAAGTCACCTTTTTTTTTTTTAATCTTTGGAAAAAGCTCAGCTGCTAATTAAATTTTTATGCCAAGACTCATAAGAAAACAATTGTCTTTTTTTTTTTAAGTATCACCGATGGACAACTGGATACGAAATTTCACTAGCTTGAAGGCAATTCCCTTTGTACTCTATTAAACAATCATGAGGACATACTGGTTTCTAAACTGCCTGACATTTAGTGATTTATGTTCCTTCATCCTAACCGAAAGTACAGTCTATTACTATTCATAAGCCAACACAAGCTTGTTTAAACTACTAGATGTTATTAGAAATTAATGTAGTCCTTGGATAAAGAAAACTGTTTTCTAGACATTTTCTATTATGGCTGAAAATACAAGCTCGGTAATATAATATCCCCTTGTAGCAGGCGGGCAACTTAAGGAAGCTTACTTCTTAGTACATGACATTTCAGTATTAGGTTTTTGGCCTTATACTTTCTGCACATTTACATATTTATCCAACACTTTTAACAATTTAACAAGGAAGACTTTGAACACTTCAGTCTGATAACCTATATTTAAGGCATAAGAGGACTTTCATTAACTTCAAGAGCTTTTAACAGTGACTTTCAAAGCAACCCAAAGGGAAACAGGAGCCCTAATTCCATTAAAAACATCAGTCAGGAAGAGGTGCCAAAGTGCCCAAGGTTGCTTTGGACATCCCAGCATTACTGCCTACAACACCACATTAAATAAAAATAATGT
Source organism: Butorides virescens (assembly GCA_017310255.1). Classification (NCBI taxonomy): domain Eukaryota; kingdom Metazoa; phylum Chordata; class Aves; order Pelecaniformes; family Ardeidae; genus Butorides; species Butorides virescens. The sequence continues at coordinate 9,288 of JADKXX010010511.1, read as the reverse complement.
TCTTTTCTGAGGACACAAGCACTTCAGCTTACATTGATTTCATTACTATTTAACAGCATGTAGCCCTTTAAGATAATTTCTATGCAAACACCACATCACAGACTGATCAAGGTAAAAGTACACAGTACTTCTGGGATAATATGGACTAATAATGTTTTTATATGAAACCATTCACTGGTAGTGAATGAATCAAACATTGCATAAATATCCTCGCAGAGACTTTGACCATGGTCTTCATCTCACGTTAATATTAACATCTCTCATTAACAGCAGGGTATTGGGCAGCACCTCACCTTATTGTTTCAAACGCTGCTTACAGTAGCTACCATTCCCTCGCATACAGCAGCATGAAATCAAGCACCGATGACACTTGGAAATTACTAAGATCACAGAAAGAACAATAAGCAGTACTGCATCAGCAAGGTTGGTCAGGTAGAAACCTTTACATGTTAGAGTAGAATGTGTGTTCCCAACCTAGCTACAAGAACAGGACAGGAATAGGCTAGATGATCCAACATTAGGATTGTACTGTTGTGCCTTGTCAGCATTAAGGTACAAACTACCAGCAATGAAATCACAACTAGCATTCACCTTAGAAGCACCTACAAGGATGGTTGGTGGCCAACAGCTCAATTTTCAGAGAGTAGCAATATGAAATCACACAGGGGCTTTCATCCTGGCAATCTTGGCGACCTCGATATCTGCTCCATGAGAGTGTTCATAGCACACTGGAGGGTTAGAGATTGCTTCCTGGTTTTGAACATTAACTAAAGGATGTACAAGGGGGGGATTGTTTGGTTTTCACGGAGAGTTGGGGGGGTTGCCTTCTGCTTTGTCTCTAAAGAAGTTCTCTTCTTCATAGATGCAGGTAAGGGTTGTCCCAAATAACAAGTGACAATAACTAAGAAAGGAGAGGGCAGAGAAGTACATATGGCATGACATATCATCTGTTGATAAGCAGATCTGATCCTAAAATGGCTTTGTACGCAATTCCTCATTTGAGCAGGTAATGAAGAGAGCACCAAAGCCACAGGTGTTCATGAAGCTCTCTTAAAAATCACTTCTGATGGCTTGTGGGGGGGAAAAAAAAGTTTGGTTCTCACCAAGCTATGACTGTGCTATTGGAACTACATTCTGCACTTTCTTACGTGGGTATTTCCTTCAGTAGTCCCCAAACCAGGTCTCAAATCTAGTAGGAAAAGCTTTTATGTTGAATATACCATGTTAAATTGTGCAATGAGTTGTCCTGACATTAAAACTGCATAGCCATGAGCAGCATGAGTGAAGCTGAAATTGGCAGGGCTCTGTATAGGTTGGGCTAATTACAGGGTATATATACACAATACATAACTCAGTGAGATATTCTCACACAACTGATTCACAGCCCCAACAATTTGAATGAAAAGGCATCAAATAGAACACATCATAGGGCACAACAGCTGTGGAGATAAGAAAATTATATTCTGAAAGACAGAATTTGCTTTAGGGGTTTCCAACAAGTGAACTAGGCTAAACAGAAAGAGCTCAGTGTTTGTTTACACTGGCTTATTCACAGCACTTCGGCTCACATTTGAATCTGAGACTTCAACTTACCCATTCTGAAACATACTAATAGTGGGAAAAGCATTCATGTCATGTTATTTGATATACCTGCAGAGAATAACTTGTCACGCCATGAGAAAACCTAGCCTTGTTTATTACCTATAGGCAATTTTAAGGAAAAAAATTATAACTTTTTAGTGGTTATTTTAGGAACTCCTGCAAAGACAGACAAAATAGGAAAAGCTTGAAATGATCTGTTGCTGGAACACAAAAAGAACAGAACTGAAGCAGAGAGGATATCAATGAGGTGAGGTAAGAAACAATGCCTGTGCTTTATCACCATTGTTCCACTCACCACATGAACGTTGGAGGAGTACAGTTTCTGAAGTGCCGCTGTCTATGAGTATTATCGTGATGAGATAGCTTTGTGTTAGCTCAGAGGTTAGCATAAGGAAAAAATCTGAGCCACTTGATTTCTATAGTAATTGGGAAATCCACAGTTCCTCATCCATTAAGGAGGGAATTATGTACTAACTTCACTAATATAAACTCTAGCTTTGATAGAAAGATAAACTTTCCCTACAGTTAAGGCACACTAGTTATCAAGAGATTTGGTGTTTTCTGCCACTGTTTTATAACGCAAGGTAGGGCAATTCATTCCAGCAAGTGTCAGGATCAGTTTCAAAGCAAGACTCCTAATGCTGTAGTTTGCTCATTACCTGGACCTGTGTTCACATACGCCAAGTATGCACTGCTGACAAGCATTCAAGTAAGGAAGCAACAGCTTCAACTTCTCCATGGAAATCAAAAGTAAACAGTTAAATTCTAAAATGTATTAGAATTTGCATTGCAATAGATATTGATTACATAAGTAGCAGGTACATGAGAACAGAAATTAATGGGGTTTCGGTTCTTCATAGGCTTTCATGGAAACATGTTATTATAACCATCATCTGCACTAAAACCAATCCATTAAGTAATTTACATTTGCACTAAGAGATACAGAAGCAGCTGTATCAGTAAATCATCTCTACCTTTTTAACAGCTAAAAATTTTTATTTCCCAATACAATACCATGCAGTGAGTACCGCTTCTAATTAACAATCTATAATCCTAATATGGAGTTTTATCGGGTTTGTCCCCCCTGCAGGATACAGGGTAGTTAATATTCACCAGGAAAAACCCACAAAGATAATTCAGTAGCTGACTTTATTGCCACAGAAATTAGAAGACATGATGCCTCTCTTCATTTGCAGTCACCTTCTGTTTGTAGGCAAATATTTACAAAGACTGAGCTGAGTACTGGCAGAAAGTAAATGGTAAGAAAAATGTTGCAAGAGGCTTCTTTCTTTCAGTCCCTATCCAGTGTCCAATACAGCTCTGGGAATAGTGCAAGTTGATAGCATTTTTTAAATTTCTGTATTTTTGAGAAACTAGAAACGAAGCTTTCATACCACTTCCTGATAACATTTGATATTCTAATCTGGATGTAAACAGCTTTCCTCACTTTTAATTCTGTGGGTGCACTTTTGTGTAGGAAGGAGCCAAAAGTCAATGGAATTAAATCCTGGGACTGATAAGGACAAAGGGCAATGCAATCTTTGGGTTTGGTTTTTTTTATTTTATATATTTAATGTCACTGGTAAGTCAAGAACTGGTTCTTAAGGGTAGATTTGGCTTCAGACTAGTCAGTATCACTTAACGTAAAAGATTTCTGAGTATTTTAAATCACCTAGCAACTGCAGTATTACATTTAATTAGCACACATGCCCACATTAGCCCTTCAGGTATACAAGAGCATAAGCTTTGATTAAGAAGGGATTGAAAGTAAATTCTGATGCAGCTTTGAAAAAATACACATTGCCATGGCTGTTAAATTTCCCAGATGTGCTAAAAGATGAGAGTTTCCAGTATTCAGTCTTACTAGCAGATTTCCTAGATTTGACTCATATGTCCACTGATGCAACATGTATATATATTGAGGCAGGACTTCTTCCAATGATGAATGGCCACCCTCTTTATCTTCCTCCTCACAACTAGCATTGCAGCCCAGTCAGGGTGAGCTGTACTGTTACTGGACCAACAAAGCCAACCATGATGCAAGTCAGGTTCTTGAACCAGAATGTGCCTGACTAGATGATGGGATCTGTGCCAGTCAGTGTCTCTGAAGCATTACTGAGCCACTGGACCCTTCACTGATATAGAATCTGGGGCTGTATTTATAAAGGTTTCATCAGCTGCTCATGTCTGCAACAACACATGACTTAAGCCGCATGTACCCATAATGAATATACAGACAGAAACAGATTAAGACCAGACCCAACACCACTGCTCAAATTTTCTCCTCCTTGCTTGGTCCAAATTCAAGAAACAATATGAATTAAATGAATTAGCAAGGAGGCAACAGATGGGGAGCCTGGGCTCAGTTAAAAGCTCAGATCTTGAACTAACAACAATATAGATTCACAACAAGAGTCCTACAGCTTAAGAAATAATACATAAATGATATGTTAATGTTCTTAGAATACCTAATATGAAATAGTGAACCAGCAATCAAAAAACCCTGAACCTCATGGTGGTTTAGAACCTAATGTTAATTTCTTTAGTACCTAAATTATACCTGTACTGATTTCTCAATCCCTGGCATTTGAATTCCTCATTGTCATATTATTTCAGTCTAATTAAACCTAAGAGGAAAGGGGAAGCATTATCTGAGCATGCATGAACAGCACATGAAGAAGAAATCAACACAGCCAGCCAGTTGTTCTTGAGCACCTGAAAGAATCCAAGAACTTCCAATCCATACATTCTCATTGCTCATGGGCTGAGCACTTTGAATGCAAGTAGCACTAAATATTGCCAAGTATCATTATTGCCAGTGACTGAATCTAGAACTCTCATTCAATGGGAATAAAAATGGGTATGCAGGAATTAAACCACTTAACTAATTTAGACATGACCTTTTCACCACTACTTTCTTACCTAAGTGGAATATTTGGAAGTGAGCAAAGTAAAAGGAAGAAAGAACAGTCAGTCATGCTGTGTTGCAGCTTTGAACAGAAGAGCAGGAGACAAGTGGCTATACTGAAATGGGAAAAAAACCCACTGCAAAATGAGTCAAATTGACATATTTTGGCTGGTTTTGTATTTTTAAAACTTTCTCTGACTCAGTATTGAAAGTGATCTTTGCATTTTTTGCTTTCTGATCAGCAGAAATACATAAACTGTTCTGAAACAAAAACATTTGTTTTGGCATTTAGCTGCCGAAGAGGTGAAGAAGCAGTTCAGTTCTTGTGATCCCTGCTCACAGGGAGCAGTGGTGCACTTCGAGCACAAGGCAAGCAGGTCAGAGCTGCTATTTATTATGTCAATGTACAATACCTAAGGCGACCCAGTACAGCTGCACTACTGTAACAGAGAAAATCAGCAGTGGTGGTCTTACAGAAATTAGAGATGCCTACAAAGTGAAAACTCTTGGCTGCTGTGTTCATTGCATTATCTCTCATTTTAGTTAAGAAAAAACACGATTTATGGTATTAATTGTTGCTTCTATGCTCTACTTTTATTAGATACAGCCTACAATGTAAGCTCTTTCACAGAAGCTATTTCAATGTGCATGTGTTTGGAAGGAAGGAGTAGAAAGGAAATCATCAGTATACGAGCACTGATGTATCCATTAGAAGTTTCAAAGTTGGCAGTTGTACATTATTCTAAAGCACATACCTGAATAATGAACACACTACAGGCAATGAAAATTTTGCTTTTGATGTTTTTTAATGCTTGTTTTTGTTACATCTCAAACTGTTTTCAGCTAAACTCTCAACAATTCCTTGAACAACTATCCTAGCTTCATAGCAATTTGATAGAGCTGAGTAGTTTTTTCCTGTTTTCATACTGTGTGCCACACTCGCTGTAGGTTTGGACCCGAAATTAAAGTCAGGGGTTAAACTCACAAAGATGCCAAGTTTCTCTTAGTGACCAAAGCTTTCTCTCCATCACTCCTTGCCCAAAATTTTCTCTCACCCAGCTTTTCACCAGAACCTTAATTTTACTAATATGATCACAAGTTGATAATTTGCTGCCAAGTTATTTTTAGTCTAGAATGTTTATTATATAAATGAATTTTTATGCTTTGTATCCCATTTGCTATGCACCACTATTGCCTTTAAATGTATGATGGACAGACACATGACCCCGAAAGAGAACCTGTATGGCAGTGAAGCCTATCCCCACATAATGCTGTACCTGAGGGTTACAGGCTGAATGAAAGTGAAGATTATTTAGTATCAAACAAACTGTCCACAACTAGAGCTACATGCCAAAATACATTCTCAGGGTTTTTTTCTGGACAAAAAGCTCAGGAGTTAGTAAGGAAGTGGGAGAGGGGAAAAATACTACAGATTGATCTAGAAGGCTCGATCAAGCATTTCTTTATGTGAAATTAAAACAGTAATTTTTGGTCAAGCAGGAACGTATCATTTTAACCCAAACTGAAATGAAATATTTTGTTTGGGCATCTATTAAACTCATTTTAGTTTAAAAATGCTTTAAAAAATGCAAATTTTAAAACACTTCTTTGGTCAAGTTATTCACTAAATCTAATACAAATTTACAAGTTATTTTGTTCCAGTTTTTCCTTCACAGTTGCTATATGCAATGACTTCACTATTCTCTGGGGAAGAGAGACAACCAAATCAAATCCAACTATATTAAAATCATTCTAATCCAAAAACACTTGTGTGAATAACTCTATGTTCCAGAGCATTAATAATTATAATAAAAAAAAAAAAAGATACAGTAATGGGGAATAGGAGCATTACTTTTAGCATTTAGTAGAACTCTACTAAAGTCCAACAGCAGTAGTTACACTCCTGTAAAGCACCTTGGACACTAGATGAATGAAATTATTAATGGCTTCTCTGTAGGCTATGAAAGTAGTCAGGCTATTAGATCTGTTCTCCCATTAATGAAAATTGGCAGCTAATGAAAATATAACACTTTCAATCAAATGATACTCTCCTCTGTTGTTTTCGATTTGTAAGGCTTCACACTTGGCAGGGTGCCACAAATCCTTCAAAGCTGAAATATTTCTGAGCTGATATTTACACCTCCATTACAATTCTAAAGTAGTAGCAAAAGTTTTCACTCAAAATAAGAGTAAAATATTGAACTGCAAGATTGCAGAGTGAAGCATTTCACCTAATCTAGGTTTCCTTTTCTGCACAATCTCAATGCAGAATATTTAGAATATGATATCTGGCATGGCAATACCCTCCAGCCAGAAGGGATCATCAGCTTCTGCTCAGTCTTTGCTAAAGCATTCTTCAAGTAACTTCAGATATGTAATACAGTTTCCTTTTCTGCCCATCAACATGAGCCAAAAAAGCTCTTACAAGCAATTTTGCTTTAATATTGTTCAACTTTTCCCTGCACACTGGGATGCTCTCAGGCAGAATAAACCTCAACCCACTGAGCCAACTCATGCCAGTTCACAAGGCCACCTCACTGCCTCCTCACAGCCATGCAGCAAAGCAAAACTTTATGTCAAATACTCCCAAGATACTTCAGTGTAATATGATTTTTAAACTTTCCATTGGTGAAGATTCTACGCATGCCTCAAGAAATCTACCACAGTGCTCAAAAGTGCTTACAGTTCAGTTGTATTTCCCCACCCTCAGCCTAAATTTCCCTTGCTACCAGTTTAAAAATCTTTCCTTTTTGTACAGTTCCTGAAGGACATGAAAAGCAGTTTGCCTTCTTCATACATCTTTATGGCAGCTGCTTACATGTGAAGATTACTGCCACGTCTCCTCAGATTTCTAGATTAAACAGGTCAATTATTTCTACCTTTTCTCAGAAAAGGTGTTTTCTATACACCTCTTACCATCTTTCTCAATCCTCTGCAATGCTCTGAAATTCACCTGCATAAGTAATCTTAATCAGCCACTTACTACAAAAACACCAGTGGTGAGTCCTGTTTCTCTAGCCGACAGTAAAATAATTCATAATTATTGCATTTTATCTATATGCAATTTTAATTAAAATTCAGTGATATTTTAACAAATATTTCTTCACTTGGACAGTAAAAAGCTAAAAATGTTGTTAATGCAGAGAAACAAACAAATATAATACACAGTGACTGTAGCAATCTGATTTACAACAAAGAAACATTCCTAATCTAGTTTGCTGCAGAACCATATAGATCAGTCACAGTTTCTTGCATAGCTATGACTAGTGGTCCAGTGATCACAAACTTACCATTACAAAGCCAAGGAAAAACATGAAAATACCTTAAAATCCATGCCATTACAAAAAGCTTATTTCAAATGCCACATCTGATGACAACTTTGTCTCTTCTGTGAAGACAATCTAATTGCATTATCTGAAAAGCAGTTATTTTGATTCAGAAAACAGTGACGCTTTCCTTAATCATTCAAATGTAAATCCCTGATGTTCATTAGTGGGTTACAACCAATGTTTCAACAAAGGACACATTGGCTTTCGCTTTTCTCTCTCTGTCCACCAATCCTTGCCAATATAGATGCAGCACTCATATGTTCCCTGATCAGTATCAGTACAGTGCTCACTACACCAAAAAAAGTTACAAGACACACTAAATGTAATCCTCAATCCACTTACAATGTCAATAATTCTGCCAACTATTTCTAAGTACTCACTGTTCAAAGTCATCAAAGGTTAAGAGACTATAAAGATCTTGGTTTACTGTGCCAAGAATGAGTGCACTCTCAGCAGTAAGACTGTACTTTTTATTAAAGGCTTTGCTGTAAGAAACATAGAGCTTACCTGCGCTTAGGTCAAAGTATAATAATTTTTTTAAAAAGGAAAAATTCCCTTACAGAAACCCTGTCAGTCTTAGTAACATTCTCACTATAAAACATCCTCAGTCAGGGCTGGGAGCAAATAAATACAAAGTGCCAAAGTCAGTGAGTAAATAGGATTCAACAAGAATAGATGCAAAGTCACAATTTATTCCTCAAAAATCTGGAACAGGTGTTTTGGCATTTACATTATCATTCCTTTTTAGCATGTGTTCAGCTGGGAGTTTAGCCATGGACATCAACTATAAATCCCATCCTATTAACAGGACAGTTAGAATTCCTGCTATTAAATCCCATTCCCTCCCCCCCGCCCTGGGACACAAGGGAAGATAAATGAAATAAACGTAGTTCTAGGATCTAAACAAACTGATATAACAGTCTGAAAAACAGCCTAACTTTTGCACAGACCAAAGTCTGCACAAAAAGACAGATACACTTTCTCCTGAATAGCTGTTATCAAAGTCAGTAAAATCCTACCCTAGTTTCAATAAATACAATAAGAAAACGATAGAAACAAGCTTCCGCTCAGTGAAATGCCAAGTACCAAGTGTCTCTGTTAGCTTGGTGATATTTCATAGATACAAGGACAGGTACACAGTTGAAGGGAGGCTAAAGGGTTAACAGAAGGACCTTTGTGAAGGCAACTGTAGATCCATCTTAAATTGCTAGCATTGTGTTTTAGATTAACTTACTAATCATATGAAGTAAACTATAGATAAGAACCTAACACTGCAGGGAATGTGGAAGAGGAGAGATTAGTAGGAGATGGCCCGTCTTTGTTGTAGGCCTTGGAAGGGAAGGCGAGTAGAACAAAGCATCTGGCACTTTGTCGATATGAGGATAGCCAAGGATGGGGAGCTGGTTGGTACCGGCTGTGTTGTTCTGACAGTGGAATAAGGGGGGTGGA